>JBBPKN010000619.1:0-33193 GCA_038089275.1 Pulveroboletus cf. rosaemariae
GTCAGACTGAAACTGAAGGGTGACAGGATGAAACAGGGGGAAGCAAGGAACAGGAACAGAACAGAAATAGCAACAATAATGGTAATGGTAACTGACCAGGAATGGTAATGGAGTTATATCAGAATGGTCCAGAGATGATGAAGGGGAACTAGGGTAGTACTTAACTGGAGCAGAGATAGACTGGAAGCAGAATGGGCAGAGTGGGAGTGGAAGTCCAGGGAAGTGTATAACACTGAGGGGCAGAAAGTGTACATGCATAGCTGGGAAAGACTGGAATGGTGACAGAGGGCCAGAGTTGCCTGGAGGGGAGTCAGAGGGCTGGAGTGGCTTACTAGATGTGAAGACCAATTGTAAGCCAGGTCAGAATGGGGTTAGAATTTGGGTCAGAGGTCCAGGATATGACAGTTTTCTAGTTCCCTTTACCTCTGTTTTCTTCTACCTAACAATTGATTACAACTGTACCTATGCTAACTCCATACCATTCTGATACAACTCTGTTGTTCCTCCAACCTCACTTTCTGTTCCTGTTCCTTTGTGCTACACTTCTCCCTATTATCACTTAGTTTCAGTTTGACATTATTCAATGTTGTCTTCTCTGACATCTCCATTCATATCCAGGATGCATTGGCACCTGCTTCACTTATGAGACAACTCCTTTCATATCTTCATTCCCTCCTTAGATAATCTGTCTTTCTAAGGTATAAGTGTTATAGTTCACTTTTTCAATTTTTAATCATGTGACCTTATCTTATCTAGGCATGTGATGGGTCACATGACAGGTCTAGACCCAGGGCATAGGGTTAGCCTCATGTCTTCAGCCTTGTTTTCATTTCTGTTATTCTTCTATTTTAGAAGCCTCATTCTTTTCAGCTGATTGGCTATTCTCACAGATGCTTCTCTTCCATTTGATGGTGCCTCAGGGTCTGTGGGAATTCTCCCATCAGGGTCTTGGTCCATGCACCATTCTGTACCATATAAATACTGTAGCCTTAGCATGTCTCAAGCCCCAGTCTTGAGCATTTGTATTCTTTGATCAAGTGGCCTCACTAAGGGCTCCTTTCTATATCATCACTCTTGCTTTTATCTCATTGAAACCACCATCAGTAAGCCCTTGATTAGGGTTAGAAACATATTGCTGCAACATTGACACCATCATCATAACAATAAGTACTGGAGTTTGGTATCTTGTACTTTAGTTTGAATATCAACCATAATACAACATTACAATTTCCCCCAGACCCCTCCTGCCTCACAACTTGATGTCGTACCCTACCCTAAAGTCCCTCAACTTATTCCATGGCTTGACATCATGCCTCTTGTTGGAAAAAAGCCCTATGGCTGATCCTGGACCTTCAATAAGTTTCCAACCCCTCTGTAAATTGGGGCACTCAGTACTAGCATAAGGATGTACCACATAAGGTAAAGCCAAGCCCTGTCCACTCCAGAGTTATCTGAAGTACCCCCAGAGTATGTTGAAACATTTATAACAGCTATATAACAAGATTATTTCCAATCATGGCCCTTAATTTGCCTCCACTTTTGCCAAGGAGCTTGGGAAACTCCTTGAGTACAATCTCTTTCTCTCCACTGCATACCATTCTCAGTCTGATGGTGAAACTGAACAAGTTAACCAGGAGATTGAGATATATATCTGCATTTACTGCAGTTCTAATCCCATCAGATGGGCCAATTCTATCACTCATGCCAAGTTTGTTCACAATTTCTACCCTCACTCCATTACAGGGCAATCCCTGTTCTATCTCATGATGGGATATGAACCTCATGCCCTTTCTTCCATCATTGACAAATCACTAATGCCTGCTATTACTAACCACACTAAGGCACTCCTTGCCACACATAATCTAGCCTGCCAGACCATGGCATCCCATATCTGCTTCACCTTCTCCCCATTCACCAAGGAAGATAAGGTGTGGTTAGAAGCCTGCAATTTAAAATGCGCTATCATACATCTAAAACTCTCCTCCAAATGGGAAGAACCTCTCACAATCACAGAAGTCCTTTTCCTGATTATCTATTATCTCTGCCTTCCATCCACGTGGAAGATTCACCCAGTGTTCCATGCATCACTGTTATTACCCTATCACAAAAATGACATCCATGGAAAGAATTTCCCTACTCCATCACCAGACCTTATAGAAGGTGAGGAGAAATATGAATTAGAGCAGATATTAAAGCATTGAGGTCCCCCAGGTAACTGTTAGTTCCTAATCCAATGGAAAGAGTACTCAGCAGAAGACAACTTATGGGAACCTGAGCAGAACCTGAAACATTCCCAGTCCACTCTGAATGAGTATAAACTCCTTTACCCTTGTTACTTTCCCTCAACCACTTCTCCTTCCCACTCTTTCACTCACCATCACAAATAACAACAATGGCCTTCACTGTTGATCAAGGCTTCCATTCTTGTAATACTCCTCTTGATACCCCACTGGTTCCCTTATCCCAACTTCCCATTGAGGAAGTTTCTGTTAAGCCTTCACTCATTTCCTCCCCTTTCTCTCTTACTGATATGCATTTCTCTTCTCCCCTCTCTGTGCTCACTTCTGAGCTTCCTTCTGAGGACTTCATAGCCTCACTCCCTGCTATTTCCATAGGCCCAGCTGTCATCACTCCCATCCCAGTCCCTTCTCCTGCTATCAACTCTACATTTGCTGGTATTCTCAGTATCAATCTTCCACTCTTTACCCATGCCCTTCATCATGGTGCCCCTTCCCCTGACTATGCCCATTGGGTCATGACCTACATCATGGACTCCTGCCTCACCATCTCCATTAGCTCTCACCTCAACATGTTTTTATCCCTGTGGCTTCTCTACCAGATTTATATGCAACTTCTCTGTCTCCCCCTTCTCACTTCTGCCCTTACTTGCATCCCTCATGCTTGGGTCTCCCTTGCACAGGCCCTCATTACTTCCATTTATCAGGAACTATTGTCCAACATCAAAGCTCTTGCCTGTCAACTGAAGATGGGCAAGTTTCTTACCAACCTAGACCAATATATGCATGAGTTGACTACTGCCTGGGAGTATACTCCCACTACTCCCTCTGCATTTTCTTCTCCTCTTGATGACAATGAGCTTGCTGCTCTTGAGTGTGCCAAAGCTTGGTGAACTGGCCTCCATGGTGATAGTCACCTCCCTTCTTCTCACCCTCACTTTTGTGAGGCATGCTTTCACTGCCAATGCCTGGGCCACATCCAGATCAACTGCCCTTCATACCAGTGCCCCTACTGCCTCTGCTGGTACCCTGGACATACTCAAGCTTGCTGTCCAGCTCAATGACATGTTATTGACCCCCTTGTCTTCTTCTCCACTTCCTCTTCCTCTCACAGCTCCTCCTGTATCTTCTTCCATGGTTTCTCCTGCTCTTTTCATCACTCCCATGGCTCTCACTGCTCACAGGGCTCCTACCATCACCCTCCTGTGACTCTGTTACCCCCTTCACCTTCATATCATATCAACAATGACTTCTGTGATGATGTTATTGACAAGGTTGGCTGGGCCAATATCACTGGCTCCTCTGGGCCCTCTTATAACACCTTTTGAGGTGTCACAAGTCTTCCACCCCTAGCAGGGGGGTAATGTTATGTTTCTCTCTTTTCTTTCTTTTCCTTTCCTCCTTTCCTTTTCCCTTGTCCTAGCTTCCACTCTTTTTACACCCTGGGTGCTTTCTTGTTCATTTTTACTCTTAGATTCCACTTTTCTTGCATTCTGGCCTTGCCCAGACTGCTCTCTTGTTAGACCCTTTGCCTGGGTCTTCTATTTCTTAATTAGCTAACTCATAATCATTCTATCTCTTTTCATTTGTTTTTATATGGATACCTTACTTATCATTCATCAGCATAATTACTTGGTCAATCTCCACTCAAACCTTATTAGTTGTACTATAAAGTAGCATATTTCCTATCTCCTCTTTCCTTACACTACTTCTACCTTGTGATCTCCTCACAGTCCTCACATCTTCTCTGTCCTTGCATCTACATATTCAGAATCCACTACTTGTGTCTAGGCACTTAACCTGAGAGTCATTAGCATCTGACTTCAGCATACCCCTGGGAGTATAGCTGGTATCACTTGGGCACAACACTTCATTTGTCACCCTTCACTTGTCTTGAGGCTTACCTTTGGTTTGCCTCTTCTACTCTTTCCACAGCAAGGTCTACACCTGTTCCTACCCAGATCCAGCATAACAGGACCACCTGATTGCAGATGCCATTTGAGAGGTCAGTGGTCACCTTTGCTGAGAAATGAAGAAGCAGAACAAGCTCCTTTGCAACCTAGTCCAGATCAAGCTGGCAGAAGGTCATCAGGCTGGGTACATTGTGGCAGGGGGACCAAGAGTTATCCCTGTCAACCTTGAGGCTGAGGCTGAGTAAAAGAACAGTGGAGTGGCAGTTAGAGAGAACCTGGAGAAGTGGATGTTCCACTGAGGGTTGCTTGCTGGTCTCACCTCCTGTATACTACAAACAATTATATATGCCTGATTGGATTGCATATCATTTATATGCTGCAGCAAGGGAAGGAAGAAGAGCTACTCAGGAAAGAGATGAAGATGATCAGAAACAATCAGGGATAGGTGCAGTCAACATAGGTAGGGATCAGTCACTGCATGAGTGGTAAGGGTGGTCAGAGGGGGCAATCAGTGCAGAGCACATCTGTGTTATAGTTTGCATTTTTCATTTTTTGATCACATGACCTTATCTTATCTTTCCACATGGTTATCTAATTGTTTATCTTATCTAGGCATGTGATGGGTCACATAACAGGTCTAGACCCAGGGCATAGGGTTAGCCTCATGTCTTCAGCCTTGTTTTAATTTCCATTATTCTTCCATTCTAAAAGCCTTGTTCTCTTTAGCCATTGGCTATTCTCACAAGTGCTTCTCTTCTATTTGATGGTGCCTCAGGGTCTGTGGGAATATTTCCATCAGGGTCTTGGTCCATATGCCATTCTGTACCATATAAATACTATAGCCTTAGCACATCTCAAGCCCCAGTCTTGAGCACTTGTATCCTTTAGTACAGTGGCCTCACTAGGGCTCCTCTATTCATTACTCTTGCTTTACTCTCATCAAAACCAACACCAACAAGCCCTTGATTAGAGTTAGAACATATTGTTGCAACACTAACACTATATACTGTAATACTTGCCCAAGACTATGTTACTAGTCAAGGGTGCACATTGCAAAACATTTTTAATGAAGAAGGAATACTCATGGGAATACAAACAACAGCTGAAGGATTTTATTTTTGAGGCAGTTCTTGGGTTTGAAGATGATGACTTCAGTAGACAGTTATTTCAAAGAAGATTTGACACATTCAACAAGCAGACTTGAAAAGATTTTATTGAGAAAAGAGGCAGAGACAGAAAGGTTGCCACCACAGATAGACTCAAATCTCTTTGTCCATCTTCATCACTAAAAAGTGTATTCCAACTCCCAAAGACAGTAGCCCAAACTGTCAAACTTCAATCCATATGCCAGTTCATTCAATGAACCTGAGTCAATCAAACTCAGTTCAATCCTATTGCAACAACAACCAACTGTACCAGATCCAGTCCCTCAACTGAGGTACACCCTGACTCCCTACCAATGCCCCCAGCACCCCTTCTGGCAATCAATCCCTACTATGAGTGAAATGAATATGAGTTCAGATCTTGGCAATATAATTCAGCTACTGGCTAAAGAACTTATCAGGACAGGAGGACAGAGAAAGATAGTGGATCTGGGGAAGTGGGGTGGTAAGAAAAAAAAGTGGAGAAAGTGGTTCATTTCTTTACAGATTTGGGCTGACAAACAAAAGTGGAAAAGCAACAAGGAACTAACAGCAGCTGTTCTGTCAAGATTAGAAGGCAGAGTGGAAGGATTTGCCCAGCTGACACTCAAAAGATTCAAAGATGCAGAAAGCAAGTATAGATTGGCAGCAGATGGAAGCAGAGAAAAGATGGGACTGGCAGCATGGCCAGATTTTGAAGGCATAGCAGTTGAGCTCTGCAATTATTTCCACATTAATGAGCTTACCCATGAATTTTTGAAAAAATTAAAAGGACTTCATCATATGACATTGATTAATGAGTATCTTCAAGACTTCAAGGTTTTTTGAAGAGAAGCAGACATCAGTGATGACCATGTGCTAAAATTAATAAGAGAACAGGTACAATACAGGATCTATCAGCAGGCCTGTATGCAAGACATCAAAGAGAACTACATTCTCTTTGTAGAACAGTGTCATTAGATAGGGTGTTCATTTGAAAGGATGAATATCAATCAACCAGCACCTCGATTTACTCCCCACTACCAGTCACCATGATATTCCCCAACCAATTAATACCAACCTCCATATATTTCCCCTCAACCAAATTAACCACAGTTCACAGCAGTCAGCACTCAACCTGGGCATGGTGCATCCATGAAAATAGATCGCCAGGCAGCAATGCAGGTCCACACCTGCTTCAAATGCAGTAAACCAGAGCACATGGCAAAGGATTGCCATGGGGTTTTCAACCCAGCAGCACCATGGCCCTCAAATAATTTTGGCAAGGAACCCCAGCCTCAGGATTAGCAACAGAGGCAACAAAGCACACAGGTGCAGTACATGCAGCCTGTTCATTTCTTAGAGTTTACTCCACCAGATGCAAACAGTTGGCAAACAGCAGAACCAGTCACTATTAGGCCCTTATATAATATGTTGGATGCTGCATGGTTCCAGGAGATACTAGCAGCTTCTTGGAGTAGTATGGATGAAGCCCAGGCTTATTTCCAGGATGTCTTTGAGACTGAAAGGAAGCAGAAGGAAGCAGTAGGAAAAGTCTAAGGAATTCTATTAGATTAGAAATGGAACTCCCAGTATGCAATTCTTTTTCTTCTTGTTCTTTTGATGTTCATACAATAAAATGAAATCAAGTAATTTCTTCTGTGATAGCATCTTGATTGAGTGTGGCCCTGGAAATAGGGTGCTTAATTCTGTCTAATGATATTAATGGTCATTTATTTGCAATAGGAAGTGAAAAAAGAAAAGATCTAGCCAAGTTATTTAATCAAAAAAAAGAAGATGAACTCAGAGTAAGTGTAAAGATTAATGGTGAAGTTAGAGGGAAAAATGGTTTGAAAATGGAGTCGTGTGGACTAACTTTTGCAATAGTGGATTCTGGCACATTAGTAATGTTCATTGATCAGAAATTCATTTGAAAACACAGTTTGTATGAAAAGAATATGCCAAAACCTTTAACAGTTTATAATGCTGATGGAATAGAGGGTAATATTGGAAAAATCACTCACTATTTTATTATTTATATAGCAATAAAAGGAAAAAATGGGAAGTGGCATAGGGAACATATTAATGCCTATGTTTTTTCTTTAGGAACTCTGGATTTTCTTATAGGATATGATTGGTTCTCTTGCCACAATCCAGAAATTGATTGGGTAAAGAAAACTATTGATTTTACTAGATGTTCAGCAGATTGTGAAATGCATTTAATATCAAGAAGGGTTACAGAGGAAGAACAGTCCCAATTGAAAAAAAAAGTTCCAAAAGAATTATGGGAGTTTATTCCAGTATTTTCTCAACATGAATCAGAATGCATGCCTACCAGAAAACCATGGGATCATGCAGTGGAGTTAAAAGAAAACTTCATTCCAAAGAAAGGTCATATTATTCCACTTTCAAATGAAGAAATGAAGGAAGTATGTGAATTTGTTGACAAAGAGATGAAAAAAGGCTATATTAGATCATCCAAGTCACCACAAATGTCACCAGTATTCTTTATCAGCAAGAAGGATGGTGGTAAGCAAATGATAATCAATTACAGGTATCTGAACAATTATACCATAAAAAACAATTATCCATTACCCTTGATATCAACACTAATTGATAGGCTAAACAGTGCTGATATATTCACCACTTTAGATCTTAGGTGGGGCTATAATAACATTCATATGAAAGAAGGCAACAAATGAAAAGGGGTATTCACAATGCCAATAGGGGCTTTTGAGCCTCTGGTAATGTATTTTGGGATGTGTAACTCCCCAAGTACTTTTCAAGTGATGGTTAACAATATTTTCCATGATATGTGGGAACATGTGGTAATCTATATTGATAATATTATGATTTTCACAAAGGACAAGAATTGCAACCAGCATTTAGAAATTGTTGCAGAAGTTCTAGGTCATTTTCATGACCACAATCTCTTTTTAAAGCCATTCAAGTGTCATTTTGCTCAAGATCAAGTTGATTATTTGGGCATGTTTATATCTAAAAAGGGGGTACAGATGCAACTGAATAAAACAAGTGCTGTCCAAAATTGGCCCATACCAAGAACCATTAAACAAGTTCAAGCCTTTTTAGAATTAGCCAATTATTATTGAAGATTCATTCCAAATTTCACTAATATAGAAAGACCCCTCAATTCCCTCACAAGAAAAGATGTCAAATTTGAATGGACTTCTGCCTGCATAGCAGCATTTGTCCATTTAAAAGAAATTCTCACTTCCAAACCCCTCTTGTGTTATCCCAATTCCTCTAAACCCATATGACTCGAAACAGATGCTTCAGATGTTGCCATCAGAGCAGTTCTTTCTTATCAACAGGAAGATGGTCTTTGGTGACCAGCAGCTTACATTTCACACTCTTTGGATCCTGCCAAATTAAACTATCCAATTTATAACAAAGAGTTATTAGCCATCATCTGTGCTCTTTGCAACTGGCATCACTATTTAATCAGATAAGACTCCTTTGAGATCTGGACAGATCACAAAAATCTGGAGTATTGGAAGAAACTGCAGGATCTGTCCCCATGGCAAGCAAGATGGCAAGCCACATTGGCAGAATATAATTTCAAAATGTGTTACAAACTGGATCCCACTAATGAACAAGTGGATGCTCTTTCCAGAAGACAAGATCATTTCAAAAATAAACCAGAACCAAATAAACAAATCATTATGCTTCCCCCTCATATTTTTCAACATGTTGTCTCTCTCTCTTCTTCTTTCTTCTCTTGTGTACAGCAAGCATCAGTGGACTTATGTCTCTCTCCCAATTGATGTTATAGTTCAGAAAATCACATTTATTTAAATGAACAAAAACAAATCTTCATTCCTGAAGAATTACAAATAGAAGCTCTTAATCTTTTTCACTCTTCTCCATTGGGTGGTTATGCAGGTCAAAACTGCACCAAGCAACTTTTATCTAGATACTATTATTGGCCAGGTCTCAATGAAGATGTCGCATCTTTTGTTTCACATTGTTCAACATGCACTACATTCAAGGGATCTGAAGCTATTGTTCCAATTCACCCTCTTCCTACAGCATCATCTCCATGGGAAGATATTTCTGTTGATTTTATCACTGGGCTTCCAACATCAAAAAGTTTTGATGCTATCATGGTGATAGTTGATTGGTTTTCAAAAGAAGTTGTTTTCATTCCATGTCATTCTTCTCTTTCATTGCTTTATGTTGCAGAATTATTTAGAGATCATGTCTGGTCTAGACATGGATTACCTTCTTCTATTGTTTCAGATTGTGGCCCTCAATTCATCTTGGAATTCACAAAGCAGCTAAATGAGATTCTTCAAATCAAGCAGAAGATCTCTACAGCATATTATCCCAGAACAGATGGTCAAATAGAGCATATCAATTGGGAACTAGAGCAATATCTTCATAACTTTATTGCCAAAAGACAGGAATCCTGGGCAGATTGGATTAAAATTGCTGAATATCACCATAACAATTCTTATTTGACATCCACTCAGACATCTCCTTTTGAAATCACAAAAACCTATCATCTGCATCTGGGTTTCGAAGCTCCATCAGCAACAAATCCATCCTCTCATTTCCTATGAGACATGTCAAAGTCTTTTAAAGAAGTTAAAGAAGCATTAGAAGAAACAAAGATTAGAATGGAAAAGCAGAATAAAAAAGATCTCCCTTAGTACCAGAAAGGTCAACAAGTTTTGCTGTCCACAAAGAATCTCATGCTTCCCTATCCTTCTAAAAAACTTTCAAAGAAATGGATTGGTCTATTTATAGTTTTAGAAGTGATTCCTTATGCAGTTCATCTCAAACTGCCTTCCATGATGTGAATTCATCCAACTGTCAATATTTCTTGCATCAAACCATATTTACCATTTCTTCAAGAACAAGATATTTTTACTCCCAATCCTATTATTATAATGGAAGATGGCCATGAAGAATACAAAGTTGATCATGTCATCAATTCTTGTATTAAAGGGAAGAAACTGGAATATCTCATACATTGGTCAGGTTATGGGGAAAATGATCATACTTGGCAGACAAAAGAAGATTTAGCCAATTTCCCTGATTTGATCAAAAAATTCCACAAGCTTCACCCTTCTATATCTAGATGACTTTTCACCATGGACATCAATTCATTTCATGCTCTGTTCAAACCATATGAAAACCACATGGATGCTATATCATTAGCTGTGTCTTGTCTGGAATCTGAGACCTAAAAAGGGGGTAGTGTTATAGTTCACATTTTTCATTTTTTGATCATGTGACCTTATCTTATCTTTCCATGTGGTTATCTAATCATTTATCTTATCTAGGCATGTGATGGGTCACATAACAGGTCTAGACCCAGAGCATAGGGTTAGCCTCATGTCTTCAGCCTTGTTTTAATTTCTGTTGTTCTTTCATTCTAGAAGCCTTATTTTCTTCAGCCATTGGCTATTCTCATGAGTGCTTCTCTTCTATTTGATGGTGCCTCAGGGTCTGTGGGAATATTCCCATCAGGGTCTTGGTCCATGTGCCATTCTGTACCATATAAATACTGTAGCCTTAGCATGTCTCAAGCCCCAGTTTTGAATACTTGTATCCTTTAGTATAGTGGCCTCACTAGGGCTCCTCTATTCATTACTCTTGCTTTACTCTCATTGAAACTGACACTGACAAGCCCTTGATTAGGGTTAGAACATATCATTGCAACACCAACACCATATACCATAATAATCTGGTCATTGCACAAAGAGGTAAACAGTTGACCAGGTGGCCTGGGCACTGTAGCAGAAGAGACCAGAGAGGAAATGAAGGGAGGTCAGAGAGGAAATCAATGGAACTGAGGGAAGAGCAAGAGTGCTAAATGACCAGATTGCTAGATGTAATTAGCAGTTACCAGTGTGATCACTAGATGCTATCCCCTCCTCAAGGTCAATGTCTCATTGTCAACTAGGAGACAGAAAACAAAGGGGCCAGAGGCAGTGCAAAGTGTGAAGCAGAAGATATCCAGAAGTATCCAGAAAGATGGGAGGGAGGCCAAAAAGAAAGGCCAATCAAAAAGATGGACACAGAAATGGGGAGTTCCCAGGAAATGCAGGAAGAGCAGAAATATCCTCAAAGAAGAAGAAAAACCCAGGAAAAACAAAAGGACAAGTTCCTGGATAACAGATGAGAAGGAATGGGAATGGAAGGCAAAGAGTAACAGGGTCATCAGAACAAAGCCAGAAGACCAAGGGTTTCCCAGAGCATAACAATGGAGGCAAAGAAATGAGCAGCATTCCCATAGAATGCAGAAGAGCAGAAATATCTCCAGGAAAGAAACACCCAAGAGAAAAATGCAGAATTCCCAGAAGATGCAGAAGAGCAGAATGTCTTTCAGGAAAAAGAATACCCAGGGAAACAGAAGGACAGGTTCTGAGATGACATACAGAAAAATAAGGAAATATCTGCAAGTGAAGATGGAGTTGTCAGAAAACAGTGCCCAAAGAGCAAGGATTTACCAGGCAAGAGCCAGAAAGAATGGGAAGGTGTGGAAATAATTCTGTGAAACAGGTTTCCCAAAAGGGGACAGAGAGTGCCAATGGCACAGAGATTATAGGGAGGTGGCATATAAAACAATATAGCACCATACAGAGGAAATCCAAGCAGGGATCCATAGTGAACAGAAACAAAGCTCAAACAGCTGCAAGTAGGAAAAGAATGGGTAATTGCAGCATAGTCATGATGAAAGTGTGAGCTTTCCAGGGAGACAGAAAGGAAC
Source organism: Pulveroboletus cf. rosaemariae (assembly GCA_038089275.1). Lineage (NCBI taxonomy): Eukaryota > Fungi > Basidiomycota > Agaricomycetes > Boletales > Boletaceae > Pulveroboletus > Pulveroboletus cf. rosaemariae. The sequence goes on from JBBPKN010000619.1 coordinate 12,011, forward strand.
AGAGATGCCCAGAGAGGGCAAGAGACTTTTGGCATGTGAGATGAATGCAGGAAGCACATTAGAGTGCAGAGGGAGAGGGGTGGTGCTTCTGAAGCTTGATTGGTCAGCAAGGTGGATATACCTTAGCTGCAAGAATAAGGAAACAGATGGCAGGGGTGCCATGGGTAAAGAAGAATAAAGGGTCAAATGCTACAAGTTCAGAGAAGGTCAGAGGTGGATAGAGGCATCTTTCTGGTAGGCATATCAATAGATGAAACTGGCCTGCTATAGAAAGCAGAGCAACATAGAAACAACTGCACACTTAGGCAATAAAGTTGTAACTACCAGATAATAATGAAAAACTGTGGTTCAAGATCAGAGTTAGCTGAGACCAGAGTGGTACAGAGCTACAGGGAGTGCACAGGATACTGGAATGTGTTATCCAGTGAACAGATAAGGTACTACTCAATACCTGGGGTCAACAGACCACAGTGAATGAGTTTGTTATAAATGTTTCAATATACTCTGGGGGTACTCTGGATAACTCCGGAGTAGACAGGGCTTGGCTTCACCTTATGTGGTGCACCCTTATGCTAGTATCAAGTGCCCCGATTTACAGAGGGGTTGGAAACTATTGGAGGTCCAGGATTGGCCATAGAGCTTTTTCCCAACAAGAGGCATGATGTCAAGCCATGAAATAAGTTGAGGAACTTTAGAGTAGGGTATGATGTCAAGTTGTGAGGCAGAAAGAGTCTGGGGGGGATCGTAATGTTGTATTATGGTTGATATTCAAACTGAAGTACAAGATACAAAACTCCAGTACTTATACCTCAGTGAGACAGATTATCTAAGGAGGGAATGGAGATATGAAAGGAGTTGTCTCATAAGTGAAGCAGGTGCCAATGCATCCTAGATATGAATGGAGATGTCAGAGAAGACAATGTCAAATAATGTCAAACTGAAACTAAGTGATGACAGGAAGAAGCATGGCACAAAAAAACAGGAACAGAAAGTGAGGTCAGAGAAACAATGGAGTTGTATCAGAATGGTATGGAGTTAGCATAGGTAAAGTTGTAATCAATCATTAGGTAGGAGAAGACAGAGGTAAAGGAAACTAGGAAACATGCAGCTTAAAGCATAGAAGCAACCAAAGTTGCATCAGAGACATAGTGGAGTTGACCTATTGGCATGGGATGTAACAGAGTTAGTGGTGTTTTAGAATCAGTGAACACAAACCATCCAGCAGAGGATGATGCTAGGCATCAACAGAGTGAATCCAATAGTCTTTGTAGGATATGTGGAGGTCCAATAGCTTGAGCAGAAGAGGTGAAATTGAAAGAGAAGAAGAAGCATCAGAAAAAAGTGGAAGAGGGCAGAAGGGGGTTAGAGTGTTGGGGCTTTCAAATCCTAAATAGAACAAGGTACCCAATGGGAGTCATAATGATCAGAAGTGTACAAAAGTGCAGTGCTGAAGGTCAGAAAGACAAGGGGTACAGGTTTAATAGACTTGTCATACTTGGGAGGTTAGGTCTCAAAAGGCTAGGATTAACAGCCAAAAATGGGTCACCTAGGAGTAGAGAACAGATGCAAGAGGTTGATGACTGCCTATTGATAATCCTGGAGTAACTTGTCAAGAAAGGGGCCAGGAAATAACTAGAAGATGCTTAAACTGTGATAGCAAAATCTAGGCATGAGAAGTTGGTTAGAATAGTCCAGAGTAACATGGGGTGGTTTTCCATCAAGGATTTACCAGATGACAACAACATGTCAAAGGACTGAAGTCAGCTGCTGGAAAAAAAAAAAAAAAAAAAAAAAAAACAGGAAAAATAGAGGGAGTGGCATTCATGGGTAGAAAAATATAGTCTAAACTATATTCAAGGATCCATAAGAACTATTATAATGCACTTTTTCATTTTTGTCTTTTTTAGCATTTTCTTCTCATCACTGTAGCTCTTCACATTGTCATATCACATGACTATTTCACATTTTTCACACTGTCACACCTTCACCTTTTCACATTTCACATCTTCACATGTCACAAGTCTAGAGCAATCTAGACTCTGCTGTCATAACTCATGGTTACCTGCCATATTTCTAGGTCCCTGTTCTTTTTTTGCCATTGGTTGGCTTACTGTATATTATTTAGGGCCAGCACTATTTACATGGTCTGTGTGCATACTGTAGCAATATAAAAGAAGGTCTGCTCAAGTCTGGGTTTTTCCAGTCTTGCATACTTGAATCTTTCAGTTCTACAAGTCTCTTGGCTCTTACTCTTTCTCTACACTTTTGCCTAGTTATTGTGTCTCTAGTTCAAAGACACTACTCAGGATTAGGAATTAGCACACACCAAGGAGGTATTAGGAATTTTAGATCAATGCATTAAGCAGTTGTATTTCAAGAACTGGTGACACTGTATGATAGTAGGGAGTCACAGCTGCTCTGGAGAGCCTGGAGTTGGGAATAGAGAAATGCCAGGGTCAGGAGTCAGAAGTTGAATCTAGGTGCATGTATCTCAAGCAACTAAGGCCAGTGACTAACATTGCAGAATGTTGGGGTGGCTTAGAGTAACTCAGAAGGTCAGGGGCAGTAAGAGGCTTGTGCCATGTGAAAACTAGATCAACTTAGGGATTGAATGCCCAGAAGAGCACAGGGTTATAATGGTGTCATTGGGGGTTATATCCTAACAGATGGTGCAAGGAATGGGTCAAAGTTTCAGAGATCTTGAAGGGATTACCTGTAAGTGCACCAAGCATGCAGGTGATTTAGAGTTGAGTGTTGAGAGATTGTTATGGATCCTGACTTAACCAAGAGTAAACAACCTTGGGAAATGCCCATACTAAAAGAAACAAAGAAGTGGCAGCCTAGCAAGCACAAGAGAACAAGAAAACAAGAGAACAAGGGAACAAGGAAACAAGTGCTCTAGACTGAAGAACCAGTCTATATCCTTGCCCTTCCTTATATATTGCTATCTACTATGCATGAACCAGGCCATAAGGAGTACATGAGATAGCTAGTATACAGAGAACAAAGCTAAATAAGGAAATAGGGCAAAGGGAAACTAAATAGGAACCAATGGCAGATAAGAAGTAAAGAGTAAAAGGGAAGCAAGGCAGCAATAAGGTATGATATTAGAGGACTAGGCCATAACATCATAAAAGGCTATGCTATAATGAAATAAAAGATCTAGGCCAGGCTAGACCAGAACACATGGCATAGAACCATGATAAGATAGAAGAAGATAAGATAAAAGAAGTGAAAGGGACTAAAGAGATCTAAATAGAAAAAAGAACTTAGCTTAGGGTAAAAATGAAAAATAACCCTTAGCTAAGTAGTATTAGTGCATAACAGAGATGGTCAAGGCTAATCCTGAAGTTGTTAAAACTTTCCATTCTTCTCAAAGAGACTGTTAAAACCTATACTGAGATAAGTATATTTTTAATCAGTTTCTCTTGTAATTGAAAACCTTGACGCTGGAGGTAGATCAGAACTCTGGATGCTCTGGGGAATTCTGGGGATATCTGGGAAGGGTTTCAATGGTCAAATGGGACTCAGCTTCACCTTATGGGATGCGCCCTTGCACTTCTCTGTTGTCTCGATTTATGTAGGTGTCAGGGTGGGTGACAAGGCCAGTCATGGGGGTGAGGCTTTATGACTCCTTTGAGGATATTGCATAGTCTCAGAGGTATTTCAGGGTAACCCAGAGGGTTGGAGTGAGCCCAAGGGCTCATGCAGTGTGAGAACAACAACAAGAGGGTTCTGGTGTTTTTGTCAATATTCATACTGAGGTACAAGATACAGGACTACAGTACTTATACCTCAGAGAAGCAGAACTATCTAGAAGTGTAACAAAATGAGACAAATGCAGGCTCAGAAGTGAAGCAGATGTCTAGATATCTAGGAAATGAATGGAGATGTTGAGAGACAATGTCCAATCATGTCAGACTGAAACTGAAAGATGACAGGATGAAACAGGGGAGAGCTAGGAACAAAAACAGAACAGGAATAGTAACAATGATGGTAACAGTGGCTGACTGGAAATGGTAACAGAGTTATAGCAGAAAGGTCTGGAGATAATGAAGGGGAACTAGGGTAATACTTAACTGGAGCAGAGATAGACTGGAAGTGGGATGGGCAGAGTGGGCACAGAAGTCTGGAGGAGTGTTTAATGCTGAGGGGCAGGAGTACACACATGTAGCTGGGGAAGATAGGTGTGAAGACCAATTGCAAGCTGGGTCAGGATGGGGTTGGAGTCTGGGTTGGAGGTCTGGGATATGACAGTATTTCCCCCTTAGGCCTGAACCCTTGAAGGCCATTGGCCTGGGGTACAGAGGGTACAGACAGGTGATCTGCAATAGTGTGGAGATGGGCATGTGACTGCATGCTTTGGCAACAATGAGGGTAGATTGAAGGGTTGTGGAGGCAATGAGCATGTGACCCTGTTCAGTTACCATGGTGTGGAAGAGTGGAGTTGCTTGGCTCACTCATGAATAAAAATGGGGACTTCAATGGTGGCTCATCCTTCCTTTATTACAATAAGATGGCCTCATTCAAAGATCTCCTGGGCTGGGCCAATGAATGCATCACGGAGTGCACCAATGACAATGAGGCATTGGACAACACCAAATACACTGAGTGCAAGAGGCACACAAAGGTGAGGAAGGAGGAGGAATGGAGGAGGGTGGAAGAGGCCCAGAAAACAGCAGAGAAGGCTGCCCAAAGGCAGGCTGAGGAAGCTGAGAGGGTCCAGAGGATGGCAGAGACAGCTGCCCAAGAAAAGGTGCATATCACAGTTGTTATTTTGTGAGTAGCACCACTGATAATCACAGGCAGTGTGAGTGCAGGCCCAAGCAGGGCCCAGCAATGGCAAAGGGAAGCAGAGGGCAGAGGAGGCACCAGCGTGCCAGAGGTGCACAGATAGAGGAATGGAGTGCGAGGTGGGTATGGGGAAGTCTATGTCATGCTTGGCCTGTCAAGAGGCCAAGGCAAGATGTAAACACCCTGGGGAGGAGAAGCCGATGCAGAAGTGGCATCAGAGGGATGTGGAGGAGGAGTGGCCTGAAAAGAGGGCTTGCTCAGAGGGAATGGAAGGCAGTGCTGAGCAGGTGGCAGAGGGCTGTCGCCTGCTGGCGGCAACCATACAGGAGGTAGAGGAGTGGGTGGTGTGGGAGATGAGGAGGGGGAACCAGCTGCTAGTGTAGCTGGTTGACATCCTTGATCCTGCATGGAAGGTGGGCGGAGAGGATGCAAAGAGTGGGCCGGAAGACAGTGAAGAGAAAGAGGTGGCAGGAGAGGTAGCAGAGCTTGGGATGGAAATCCAGAAGGGGGCAGAAATGGATGATAAGAAAGACATAATGGTACTAGAGTAGTGTAGCAGCTACTCCAGTTGTCTTCTGAAGTGAAGGCTTTGAGCCTTGAGTGAACAAGTTCAGAGAACATGCAGAGAAAGTCCGGAAAGTAAGGTTCCCACAAATTGTAATAACCTGTCAAAAGAAATCTCATGACCAGGCAAGTGACATCTTGGGCGGTCATGGGTGATAAGGAGGACAAATGGACAGCCAAGAACAGATGGAAGGGATAGCTGAATTCCCCAAAGGGGCAAGATTAAAACCTGATGTAAAAAACAGTTGCTTCTGCCATAAGGACAGGGAAACTGATGAGGAACAAAGGGTAGAAGTGGAGAGTTTCAGGGCTTCAGAATAATGTCTGGAGAGAAAATCAGAAATTAGACTAGAGTCTGATAGTCAAATGACAATCGAAAAATGTCCAAAGGGTCAGATCTAGGGCAAGGTTGAGGAAGGTTTGTGTATTTCCAAAGGGAACTAAGCACGATGATTGAGAGTGAATGGATTCTGTACTCGGTTAGAGTCAGGGTTAGCATGGAGTTGGCTTAAGAAAGATAAAGGTCCCAAGGAAACAGTTGGTGCTCATTTTCCCACTTTATCATGGCTGGATTCCCAGATCTCTACTTCTGGTTGGATAACCAGCTTACTCTCCATCCCAATGATGGAATGGCCCTTATAATGGCCAAGAATCAGGAAAGGAGAAGGTGCAGAGTCAAGGCATACAAGGCTGGTACCTCAACAGAATTAGGGGGAACGAACTTTAGCCAAAGAGATAGGGGTGGGGTACAGGTCGGAATGGCAGAAGGAGTCCAGAACCTCACTACCCTTAACAAGGCAGCCCAGGGAGTTGGTGTGACAGGGAATGGATTGGTGGCCAACACAATCCATGAGGTTGTGTCACATCCCATGCCAACAAGTTAACTCCACTTTGTTCCAATACAACTCCAGATGTTCTTATGCTTTAAGCTGTGTATTTCCTAGTTCCCCTTACCTCCATCATCTCCTATCTCATGATTGACTACAACTTTACCTATACTAACTCCATACCATTCTGATACAACTCCATTGTTCCTTCGACCTCACTTGCTGTTCCTGTTTCTTTGTGCCACATTTCTCCCTGTCATCACTTAGTTTCAGTTTGACATTATTTAATATTGTCTTCTCTGACATCTCCATTTGTATCCAGGATGCATTGGCACCTGCTTCGCTTATGAGACAACTCCTTTCATACCTCCATTCCCTTCTTAGATAATCTGTCTCCCTAAGGTATATAAGCACTGGAGTTTGGTATCTTGGACTCCAGTTGGAATATCAACCATAATATGATGCTACGATTTCCCCAGACCCCTTCAGCCTTACAACTTGACATCATACCCTACCCTGAAGTCCCTCAACTTATTCCATGGCTTGACGTCATGTCTCTTATTGGAAAAAGCCCTCTGGCCAATCCCAATCCTCCATGTTTCTGACCCCTCCACAAATCAGAGCATTCGGTACTGGCATAAGGGCACACCACATAAGGTGAAGCCAAGCCCCATCCACTCCGGAGTTATCTGGAGTACCCCTGGATATGTCAAAACGTTTATAACAGTATATTCCAACTCCTGCTTGTGCTGGTACTACTATCATGTCTACCCATGTAACCAGAGCTTGCTCCCACATGGTCCTAGATCAGTTCAAGAGCTTCTCTGCTTGCCATGCAACAGGCTTGGCCTCACAGGCTTCTGCTCCCTCCCACTCGTCCACTTCCAGTGCTCAAGTTAATGAAGCCCCTGATGGTTCCAAGGTTTCTCAACCCCCCACACCCCTGACAATCATGGCACCCAGACAGGAGTACTGAATGACCCCGGAGATGACCCCTCCAATGGGTCTTCCAATATTCCAGAGGATAACCATGAACCTTTTCCAGACTGGGAACCTATTCCTATTTATCCTGACACTATCACCAATCTTGCTAGCACCATCCATGGATTAGCCTGCTCTTCTCGTTATACCCCTGAAACATTGCAGTGAACCAAAGTACAGGAACCAGACCAGTTCGACGGAACTAATCCCTGGAAGCTCCACATCTTTCTAGTGCAGTGCAAATTAAATTTCCAGGATCATCCCAAAGCCTTTGCCAATGACTGAGCCAAGGTCACTTATGCTCAGTCCTACCTTAAAGGCATGGCATTGGAATGGTTTGAGCCTGACCTTTTCCTTACCAAAGACCCTGACTTCCACTCCTTGTGGATGAACACATACAAGGAGTTCGTTCAGGAACTCTGGACCAACTTTGGACCCCATAATCTGGTTGGAGATGCAGAGCACCAGCTAGACCAGTTGACTATGAAGAATGGTCAACGAATCAACAAATATGTAGTTGAGTTTAATAGAATTGCATTCCAAGTCTGGGGCTATAGAGAAGGTGCCCTCTGCCACTATTTCTATAATGGTCTGCCAGACTGCATCAAAGATGACCTTTCCCATGTTGGCAAGCCACCAACACTCATTGAACTGCGCCAGCTGGCACAGACCATTGATGCTCGCTACTGGGAGCACAAATCCGAACTCAGCCAACAAGGAAAGTCATCTCACCTGTCCAAGTCCTCCAATAAACCTGCTGTATTCTCCACTTCAACCTCCAGCCCTAATGAATCAAGGAACAAGTCAGCTAATTACTCTGGCTCCTCCAAGTCACCCATTCCCCAGAAACAGGACTTATCATCCAAGCTTGGTAAGAACAGTAAGCTCACTACCAAAGAACACAAGTGTCGACTGGAAAATCACCTTTGTTTGTTCTGTGGAATCATGGAGCACATAGCAAAGGACTGCCCCAAGTCTTCCTCCAAGGCAGCCAAAGCTTGCATGGCCAAAACCTCCACTCCAGAAACCAAACTGGAGGCCTTCATTTCCGAGGCAAAAAAATAGTCTGCAGCCTTCAAGACTCCACATGGGCTGGAGGTTGCATTAATCCTTCCCATGCTTTACTGGAGGTTAAACTTAATGCATCTGTTCTGTTAGATAATGCTTCACTTATGCCTCTTATCACCCTTGTTTCACATGAAATTCCTCCATTTTCCACCCTAATTGACTCTGGTTCTTCAGACTGCTTTGTAGACACCAAGTTAATCAGTACTTACAATCTTCTGACTTATTCCATTCCTCCGTTGCAGCTCTGACTGTTTGATGGCTCTTCCAATTCTATAATTACGAATGCCATTGATCTTTCTGTTTGTTTTGACACCAGTGAAATCACTCCAATAACATTCTATGTCACTCTGTTGAATGGATCTAGTTCTCTTGTTCTAGGACACAACTGGCTTGCCTGCTACAATCTGTTGATTGACTGGGTATCAAGTCATATCTCATTCTGCTCATCCAAACCAAACATGCCAACACCCCCGAGCTCACCTCTGCAGCCTCCAGTTTCTCTGACCCAAGCTGACTCCAAACCCGATTCACCATGTTCCCATGACCCCAAACCTCTGTCAATCAAGCTACTTAACTCCTCAGCCTTCACATGTACCTGTTGCCTTGATGGCTCAGTCCCATTCTATCTGCAGCTCCGACCCCTGGAAAGTCATCTTCATTCTGCTTCCATTGCTTCTCCTCCAGCCAACCTTTCTGGCATTCCTCCAGAATACCATGACTTTGCTAATGTGTTTAGCAAAAGCAAAGCATCTACTCTTGCCCCTCACCGCAAATTTGACCTGAAGATCAAGCTGGAAGAAAGCACCTCACCACCTGTCAGCACCACCTATTCTCTCTCACCCTCTGAGCTTGAAGCACTCAGGACTTTCCTGGATGAACATCTTGCTACTGGTTTCATCCAACCCTCTGTATCCACTCATGCTGCTCCTGTCCTCTTTGTCCAGAAGAAGGACAGATCCCTCTGGTTGTGTGTAGATTTCTGAGGCCTCAACAAAATCACAAAGAAAGACCGCTACCCCCTTCCATGCATCTCCAATCTCCTTGATGCTCCAAGCCATGCAACCATCTATATCAAACTCAACCTTAGGCATGCTTACCATTTAGTTCATATTGCTGAGGACAATGAATGGAAAACCTCTTTCCATATGCACTATGGCTCCTATGAGTGGCTTGTCATGCCATTTGGGCTCACCAATGCTCCTGCAGCTTTCCAGCATTTTGTCAATTCTATCTTTGCCAATCTTCTTGATGTTTCGATAATTGTTTATTTGGATGATATCCTAATTTTCTCCGCTGATTGGACATCGCATACTGAGAATGTCCGTGAAGTCCTCTGCTGCCTCTGGAAGCATGGCCTCTTTGCTAAACCTGAGAAATGCGAATTCCATACTGATTCCACTGAGTATCTTGGGTATCTACTCTCTTCTTCTGGGCTCACAATGTCCCCTGATAAGGTTCAATCCATCCTGGATTGGCCTGAGCCTTGCAAGATTAGGGATATCCAGTCCTTCCTCAATTTTGCTAACTTCTACCACCACTTTATCCGGGGCTACTCTGACATTGTCGTTTCCCTGACTCACCTCACCCACAAGTCTGTTCATTGGGATTTCGATGCTTCTTGTTGCGCTGCTTTCCAGTGCCTCAAAGCGGCTTTTACTTCCACTCCTATATTAACCCATTGGGTCCCCAATGCTCCTTTCATCGTTGAGACTAACACCTCCAACTATGCCATCACTGGCATCCTCTCCCTCCAGTCTCCAGATGATGAGGTCCACCCTGTCACTTTCTTTTTCCATATGCTCACTATGCCGGAACTCAACTATGATACCCACAATAAGGAGCTCCTTGCTATTTTTACTGCATTCAAGTCCTGGCATTATTACCTTGAAGGTTCCAGTTCTCTGGTGGATGTTGTCACTGATCATAAGAACCTGGAATATTTCACTATGTCTAAACTTCTGACCTGCCAGCAAGCCCAGTGGTCGAAGTTTCTCTCCCAGTTTAATCTGATCATCCATTTTCGCCCTGGCCATTTAGGTGCTAAACCTGACACTCTCATTAGATGATGGGACATCTATCCCAGTGCAGGGAATGGCAACTATGCCCTTGTCAATCCACATAACTTCCAACCTGTATTCACGCAGGAATAACTTGCTGCATTCCTCTGGGCTTCCATCCTAGCATCTCCGGTCTTTTAGTCTGCATCCCTCTTTGACATCAAAACTCTCCATTGTGACATCATTTCAGCACTTCCTTCTGACCCAACCACCTCTATCCACTGCTTTGGTACTCTCCTGTCTGACTCTCATTGGTCTAGAGACCCAGAAGGATTCTTGCATGTGGACAACTGCATCTATGTCCCCAATGCTTCTGATCTCTGCCTCTGGGTCCTTCACTACAAGCATGACCATCCCTTATCTGGACACTTCAGTCAGAATTGGACACTGGAGCTCATTCACCGAGAGTATACCTGGCCTGGCATTCGAGCATTTGTCAAGGAATACGTTTCTTCATGTACAGCTTGCACCCATGCTAAGATACCCCATTATAAACCCTATGGTTTCCTCAAGCAGCTCCCCATTCCTGAAAAGCTGTGGAATTCCATCTCTATGGATTTCATCGAACAGCTCCCAGCTTTCTCCAGTCACTCTGCCATCCTCATTGTGGTAGATTGTCTATCGAAGCAGTGCGTCTTCATTCCTATAGACGACAAGGTGACCTCCCCTGAGCTTGCGAAACTCCTCTTACTCCATGTATTCTCCAAACATGGAGTTCTCTCCCACATCACCTTCAATCGAGGTTCTGAGTTTGTTTTCCATTTCTTCCGTTCTCTGGGTCAAGCCCTCAATATCCATCTCCACTTCACCTCCAGGTATCATTCGGAGGGTGACAGTCAAACCAAGCGAATGAATCAAACCCTGGAGCAGTATCTATATGTTTATTGCAACTATCAGCAGGACAACTGGTCCGACCTCCTGCCCCTTGCGGAGTTCGCTTATAACAATGCCCCTAATGCTACCACAGGTATTTCCCCTTTCTTCACCAACAAGGGCTACCATCTGAACATCTCTGTGCACCTGGAACATGATCTCACCTCCACCCAAGCTTGAGAATATGCCATAGATCTCGACTCTCTCCATGCCTTTCTTTGTGAAGAAGTAGCTGCTGCCCAAGTCAGATACCAAGGACCCACAGATGTCTGATGATCTCTGTTACCAGACTTTAAAGTAGATGACCAGGTATTCATCAAGGCCAAGTACTTTTGGACTACATGGCCTTCCAAGAAACTTGCTGAAAAGAACTTAGGTCCTTATCCCATCATTGCTCAGGCAGGCTCACTGTCCTTTGCACTTCATCTCCTGGAGAACATGAAGTCCATTCATCTGGTCTTTCATGTTTCTCAACTTGAACCCTTGGTCCCCAATGTGATCCCAGGTCATATGCAACCACCCCCATCCCCAGTCAAGATCGATGGTGAACCAGAGTTTGAGATTTCCGAAATCCTAGACTTAAAGATAGATCATAGGCAAAGGAACTGCAAATTACTATATTTGGTTAAGTGGTTAGGATATGAGGATACTGATGAGGAGTTCTCGTGGCTCCTGGCGACTGAATTAGGGCATGCTTTGGAGATTGTAGAGGAGTTTTATCTTCATTACCTGGACAAACCCGGGCCATCTTATAATTAACCAAATGTAGTGGATCTAGTGGACCCTCTACCTATTCTACAACCATTTTTTCCATCTCCTTGTCTAACACCAAAATTTCGCTGACCTCCACACAAAGTTCCAACAGCTTCACTGCCACCTCTTTCTTGCTCCCTGAACTCCATTGTTCCTCTGCCTATGCAGTCCCCACTGCATCAACAAGCCTCTCCAGCAGCTGGTTCTTGTGTTTGGCCTCTCGTAGTACGTTCTGGCCCACCTCCCTTATTGATGCCCCTATCAGACAACCGCCCTCAACCACTTGCGGAAGACCCTCCTCTGTCTCCTTGGAGTCTGCCCTGCTATTGGGTACCTCTTCTTCTCCCCCCTTCCACCTCCACTTCCTCTCCAGCTTCTTCTGACTGGGGTGTACATACCTCACCTTTGCCTCTATACAGGCAAGGCATGATGTTGACTTGCCTGGGCCCACCTGGCACTCCAGCTCCTGGTCGTTGCACCTCAGGCACCCTGGTCCCTCCTCTGCTCTCCTTTTGCCATTACCACCACTGGACCCCACCTTCTGGGCTTGGCGAAGTTCCTCCACCTAAGCCATGTTAGAGTGCTAGGTCCTGACCCCACTTCCACTACTCACCCGTTTCTGAACTGCCACCACTGCTTTCTGAGCCTCCTCCACTTTCTTCTGAGCCTTCTCCACTTTCTTCTGAGCCTTCTCTTTTCTCCTCACTTTTCCTTGCCACTTCTGCTTGGTGTACTTTGCATCACCAAGCTCTTCTTTGTCTTCAATGTGCTCCTCCAGGTGCTCATCTGACCAGGTGTGAATGTCAGTGAATGAAGACATGATAAGGGATATCAGTGTGGAGGTCTCTGGGATGGTATTTGCTTTTATGATTTTCTGGCCAGTTAAACCCCAGTGCCTGCTCACTTATTCATCAAGAGCACGTGCTTCACAGCCTTCAGGGGTTCAGGCCTTAAGAGGGGAATACTGTCACATCCCATGCCAATGGGTCAACTCTGCTTTGTTCCGATACAACTCCGGGTGTTCTTATGCTTTAAGCTGCATGTTTCCTAGTTCCCCTTACCTCTGTCATCTCCTACCTCATGATTGACTACAACTTTACCTATACTAACTCTGTACCATTCTGATACAACTCCATTGTTCCTTTGACCTCACTTGCTGTTCCTGTTTCTTTGTGCCACATTTCTCCCTGTCATCACTTAGTTTCAGTTTGACATTATTCAATGTTGTCTCCTCTGACATCTCCATTCATATCCAGGATGCATTGGCACCTGCTTCACTTATGAGACAACTCCTTTCATATCTCTGTTCTCTCCTTAGATAATCTGTCTCCCTAAGATATATAAGCACTGGAGTTTGGTATCTTGGACTCCAGTTGGAATATCAACCATAATACAACACTATGATTTCCCCAGACCCCTTTGGCCTCATGACTTGACGTTGTACCCTATTCTGAAGTCCCTTAACTTATTCCACAGCTTGATGTCATACCTCTTATTGGGAAAAGCCCTCCAGCCAATCCTGACCCTCCATATTTCTGACCCCTCTGCAAATCAGGGTATTTGGTACTGGCATAAGGGCACACCACATAAGGTGAAGCCAAGCCCCATCTGCTCCAGAGTTATCTGGAGTACCCCCAGATACATCAAAACATTTATAACAGGTTGGTGGGCTGATTCATCAGGACTTAAGGGAGCAGAACAGGCTCCTTCATGACCTGGTCAAGATCCAGACAGAGGAGGGCTGCCAGAAAGGATATCTCAGGGCAGGGTCTGGCATTCATGTAAGCAAACATGATGCTCAGCAGGGGGGGTGCAGAGGTTAGGGGGCCGGAGTGGAAATGTGGGTTTTTGTGGCTGAGCTCAGGGCTGGAACAGAGTCAGAGGATATTATGGTGGGGGTCAGAGAAGATCTGAAGAAGTGGATGTTCTGCTGAGAGTAGCTCACTGGCCTCGCCTCCTAAATACAACAGATGTTTGTATACATGTCAAATTGCATGTTGTCTTGGTGCAGCAACTAGGAGAAGGAGGTGGGCTACTTCGGGGAGAGCCAGAGACAACCCAAAATGATTGGGGCTAGGTATAGTCAACATAGGTAGGAGTCAGGTACTGCACTAGTGGTAAGGTGGTCAGAGGGGGCAATCGGTGCAGAGCATGTCTGATCATTGCATGAAGGTAGGCAGTTGACCAGGTGACCTGGGTATGGTGGCGAAAGGGACTGGGAAATGAAGGGAAAGGCAAGTGTAAGGGGAACTGGATTGCTAGGTGCAAGCAGTGGTACCCAGCATGGTCACTAGATGGTATTTCCACCCCAAGGTCGACATCCCATTGTCAACTAAGAGACAGCCAGGAAAGGTGCCAGGGGCAGCACGAGGCAGAGTGGGCAAGGCCCAGAAAGATCTGGAAGGACAGGAGAGGGGCTGGAAGGAAAGGTCCACCAAAGGATGGTGCAAGAACAGGGAGGTCCCAGGGAAAGTAGGAAGAGCAGAAAAATTCCCAAAGGAGAAGAAGAACTCAGGGAAAATGAAAGAACAAGTTCCAGACAGCAGGGCAGAAGGAACAGAAATGGAAGGCAAAGAGGAGCAGAGCCATTGGAACAAGGCCTGAAGAACAAGGACTTCCCAAGGCAATTATTGGAGGAGCACAGAAGGGTTCCAAAGAAAGGGGCAGTGTTCCCAGGAGATACAGAAGAGCAGAAACATTGCCCAGGAAGGGAGACTCAGAACAAAAGAAGTTCCAGGAGACACAGAACTGCAGAAGACCAATGGAAAAAGAATATCCAGGAAAAACAGAAGGACAGGTCTGGAGATGATATTCAAGACAGAAGGAATTACCCGTGAGCAGGAAATGGAGTTGTCAGAAACCATGGCTGAAGAGCAAGGATGTCCCAGGCAAGAGACAGAGAGGTACAGAACAATTCCACCAAATAGTTAGAAAGAATTCAAGCAGAGAACCAGATCAAACCAAAAACAACATGCAACCCACCACAAGCAGGGAGGAATGGTAAGCGCAGTGCAGTCATGATGGAAGTGTGAACTTTTCTGAGGAGACAGAAAAGGATGGAGGTGCCTGGAGCAGGCAAGAGGTTTGTGATGTGCAAGACAAGGTATGGGGACATGGCGGAGAGCAGGGAAGAGGGGTGGTGCTTCTGAGGCCTGGTTATCCAGCAAGGTGGGTGTACCTTGGCCATGAGGATAAGGAGCAGGTGGCAGAGATACCAAGGGCAATGAAAAACAATGGTCTAATGCTACAAGTTCAGAGGGGGTCGAAGGTGGACAGAGGTCTTCTTAGGCAATGGCGTTATAACTACCAGAGCATGACAATAAGAGCTGTGGTTCAAGATCAGAGTTAGCTGAGACCAAAGTGGTATGGAGCTACAGGGGTGCATGGGATGCTGGCATGTGGTATCCAGTGAACAGACAAGGTACTACTCAATACCCAGGGTCAATGGACCACAGTGGGTGAGTTAGTGATATCCTAGAATCAGTGAACACAAACCATCCAGCAGGGGGTGATGCTAGGCATCAACAGAGTAAAGTCAACAGTCTTATAGAGTTCATGGAGATCCGATAGCTTGAGCAGAAGAGGTGAAATTGAAAGGGTGGAAGTGAGTGGAAAGGTCGGAGTATTGGGGCTTCCAAGTCCAAAATAGAACAAGGTGCCCAATGGGGGTCGTAATGATTGGGATGCCTGGAAGATGGTGCTGAAGGTCAGGAAGACAATGAATACAGGTTTAATAGACCTTGTTATAGTTCAATTTTTCAAAACTTTTGATCACGTGACTTTATCTTATCTTTCCACGTGATTATCTAATCTTTTATCTTATCAGGTCACATGATGGGTCATATGACAGGTCTAGACCACTTCACAACAATCTCTGAAGCATGATCTAATTCAGTGACAGTGAGCCACAAGGTCTCCTTAGGCATAGGGTTAGTCTCATGTCTTCAGACCACTTTTCATTTCCGTCTTCTTCCATTTCAGAAGCACCATTTCCTTTCAGCCAATTGGCTATTCTCACGGTGACATCTCTTCCATTTGATGGTGCCTCAGGGTCTGTGGGAATTCTCCCATCAGGGTCTTGGTCCGTGCACTGTTCTGTACCATATAAATACTGTAGCCTTAGCACATCTCAAGCCCCAGTCTTGAGCATTTGTATTCTACTGCAAGTGGCCTCACTAGGGCTCCTATATTATCTCATCCTTCACTATCATCACACCGAAACTGACATCGTTCAAAGCCCTTGATTAGAGATTATCGCTTATCATTGAAAACACCGAAACCGCAATTGTAACAGACCTGTTGTGCTCAAAAGATTGGTCTCAAAAGGCTAGGACTGATGGCCAGAAATGGGTTGCCTAGGAGTAGAGAACCAATGCTAGAGGTTGATGATTGCCTATTAGCAATCCTGGAGTGACTTGTCAAGAAGGGACTAGAAAAGTGGCTGGGGAATGCTTAGACTGCTGTGGCTAGATCTAGACATAAGAGTGATTGGAATAGTCTGGAGTGGCAGGGAGTGGTTTTCCATCAAGGATTACCAGGCAACAACAAAGTGTCAGAGAACCGGAGTCAGAAGCCATAGAAGAGCAGAAAAGTGAAGGGAGTGATGCCCATTGGTAAGGGACCATAACCTAAGCTGCATTCGAGAATCCATAAGGGCTAGTGATGCTATCTGATAGTAGAAGATCACAACTGTTCTGGAGGGCCCAGAGTCAGAAATAGGGGAATGCCAGAGACAAGAGTTAGAAGTCAAATCTAGGCGCATGTTTGTCAAGTGACAGGAGCCAGTGACTGACATTGTAGAAGCGTCGGAGTGACTTGGAGTGACTCAGAACAGCAGGGGCTATAAGGAGCTTGTGCCATAAGGACTAAGTTAACTTAGGGGTTGAATACCCAGAAGAGCATGGGGTTGTGACAATGTCATTGGTGTTCATATTCTAACAGCTGATGCAAGGGATGGAATAAAGTTCTGAAGATTTTGGAGGGATCACCCGTGAGTATGCCAGGCATGCAGGTGGTTCAGAGTTGAGTATTAAGTGTTAGTGGAGGCCAATCCTTATGTGACGGCAAGGGAAGTGCAAGTGAGAGCATGAATATACTGTTAAAACTTTCCATTCTTCTCAAAGAGACTGTTAAAATCTATACCAAGATGAGTATACTTTTAACCAGTTCCTCTTGTAATTAAAAACCTTGACACTGGAGGTAGATCAGAACTCTGGGTGCTCTGGGGAATTCTGGGGATATCTGGGAAGGGTTTCAATGGTCAAATGGGACTCAGCTTCACCTTATGGGGTATGCCCTTGCACTTCTCCATTGTCCCAATTTACATAGGTGTTAGGGTGGGTAACAAGGCCAGTCATGGGGGTGAGGCTTTATGACTCCTTTGAGGATATTGCATAGTCTCGGAGGTATTCCGGGGTAACCCAGAGGGTCAGAGTGAGCTCAAGGGCTCATGCAGTATGAGAACAACAACAAGAGGGTTCTGGTGTTTTTGTCAATATTCATACTGAGGTACAAGATACAGGACTACAGTACTTATACCTCAGAGAAGCAGAACTATCTAGGAGTATAACAAAATGAGACAGGTGCAGGCTCAGAAGTGAAGCAGATGTCTAGATATCTAGGAAACGAATGGAGATGTTGAGAGACAATGTTCAATCATGTTAGACTGAAACTAAAAGGTAACAGGATGAAACAGGGGAGAGCTAGGAACAGAAACAGAATGGGAATAGTAACAATGATGGTAACAGTGGCTGACCAGAAATGGTAACGGAGTTATAGTGGGAAGGTCCAGAGATGATGAAGGGGAACTAGGGTAATACTTAACTGGAGCAGAGATAGACTGGAAGCAGGATGGGCAGAGTGGGCACAGAAGTCCAGGGAAGCATTTAATGCTGAGAAGCAGGAGTACACATGTGTAGCTGGGGAAGATAGGTGTGAAGACCAATTGCAAGCCGGGTCAGAATGGAGTTGGAGTCCAGGTTGAAGGTCCAGGATATGACAGAAGTAAAGACTTGAAGAAATGCAAGTAAGAGTACAAATATACTTTTAAAACCCATCTGAATATGAATATACTGTTAAAATCAGTTTCTTTCTAAGTGAAACTCTTAACACTAAGGAAAGATCATAATTCTAAAGGGCTCTAAAGGGCTTCAGAGGGACCTAGGAAGAATTTTGTTGATCAAACAGGACTTGGCTTTACCTTATGTAATGTGCCCTTGCACTTTCTGGTGTCCTGATTTACATAGAAGTCAGTGGTGAGTAAAAAGGCTGTCTCTGTGCTTAATAGAAGGGATAGGCAGGATAAAAAGAGTCAAGCCTAGTTATGGGGGTGAAATCTTATGACTTCTTCAAGAATATTGCTTGGCCCTAGAGATTCTCTGAAGTAATCCAGAGGATCAGAGTGAGCCCAAAGGCTTGATCAAAGTAAGAATAAAGACAAGGGGGTATTTATGTTGATATTTGTACTAAGGTACAAGATACAAAATTACAGTACTTATATCTCAGAGAGGTAGAACTATCTAGAAGTGTAGCAAAGTAAGACAGGTACAAACTCAGAAGCAAAGCAGATGTCTAAATATCTAAGAAACAAATGAAGATGTCAGGAAAGACAATATTTAATTATATTAGACTGAAACTAAAGGGTAACAGGATAAAATGAGGGGAAACAAGAAACAGGAACAGAATAGGAATAGTAACAATGATGGTATTAGTAACTAAGAGCAGGAATAGTAATGGAGTTATATCAGAATGGTTTGAAGATAACAAAATTGAACTAAGGTAGTACTTGACTAGAACTGAAATAGAACTGAAAATGGAATGGAGCAAAGTGGAAGTGGAATTGGAAGTGGAAGTGGAGGTCCAAAGGAGCATATAATGCTGAGGGATGGGAAATATACATGTGTAGCTGGGACAGACTGGAATGATGATGGAGGGCCAAAGTTATCTAAAGGAAAGTCAGAGAGCTAAAGTAGCTTACTAGATACAAGGACCAATCACAAGCTGGGTTAGGACTGGATTAAAACTGGGTTGGAGGTATGGGATATAACAATCACATAAGATAAAGCCAAGCCCTATCCACTCTGGAGTTATTTAGAGTATCTCTGGAGTATGTCACAATTTTATAATAGTACCTTAACCTGCCTTTTCTTCTCTGACTTAACATACTCACCTGATGCAGATATGTTTGCTTAAGGATCTGAGAATATAGGAGGAAATGCAGATAAAGTGCAGTTCTCTAGATTTCTTGAGAACTGAGGATGGTCTAAGTGAGTGTAAAGTTTTGTTGGTGGCTACCTTTTAATCTTTGGCCCTAACTGCCTGAAAATCTACACCTGTCTGTTGGTCAAAATTGTTAAATCTTTTCTAAAATGACTTCCTTTCTAATTTATCATCAGAAAAGCCTAAGATTGCCTCATTGATAAGATCTTTTAAAACTTCCTCATGCCCCCAGGAATAAGCATGTCTGTTGGGCATAAAACAGATATGATCTTTGATTTCCTTTCTTCCTGCACAGACCAAGTATAGTAGTCTTGTGCAAGTAAAACACAATGGAAAATGCATTGATCTAATCCTAATATCTAGCCTTGGTGTGTGCTGACTGATCCTGAGTAGTTGCTTTGAACATAGAGCAACAAGAACTAGGCAAAAAGAGTAAAGAAATGATAAGAGCCAAGAGACTTGTAAAATGAAAGATTCAAGTATGTAAGACTGAAAAAACCCAGGCTTGAGTCAACCTCCTTTTATATTGCTACAGTATGTATACAGACCATGTAAAATGGTGCTGGCCCTAAAGTAATGTACAGTAATCTAACCAATAATATAAAAGAAGCAGGGACTGAAAAATACAGCAGGAAACAATAAGGCATGACATCAGAGTCTAGATTGCTCTAGACTTGTGACATGTAAAGATGTGAAATTTTGATTGTGAAGAGGTGAAGATGTGAAAAGGTCATGTGATGTGACAATGTGAAGAGCTACAATAGTGAGAAGAAAATGCCAAAAAAGTAAAAAATAAAAATGTGCATTATAATAACTGAGTCCAGAATTTCAGGAATTTCTTTCATGAAATACCCATTGACCTGAGCAATATGTTTATACTTGTTGAGGCTAACAAACTCTAAAAATTCAGGAAGTAAGACTATGGAATACAAAAAAGAGACTTTTGAAAAAACTCTTTTATTATTAGTGATATTCTTGTTTTCAATCTTATCTTTAAAGTTGACTACTGATTGTTTATTGAGCTCATCTTGCAAAAAATAAACCTTATGTTCAGAATCAACTGCTTGACTGTTGATCCCATCTTTAAACTGGAATATCTCTGAAATATTACCAGCTTCTTTGGCTTTAGAAAATGCCTCTGTTAGTTCTTGCTATTCTCCAGCCTTCAGAATTATACAAGCTAATTCTTCTTCTTTATTAGGGAAAAACAAATTCTTCACTAATGAAGATGTACTTTTTAATGATGCAGAACTTTTGACTGCCTCTAATGTGATTTGTGGAGAAGCAGAGATTTGCAACTCCTGTTTTTTATCCTGCTCTACTATATCTTCAAGTTCTTGTCCATAAATATATTTTGGTAATCTCTTAATCCATTGAACTCTGAGTGGATAACCCTGATCTTCTTTGTTACAAATAAACAGTTCAGATACACAAGAGTCATGTGATCATGAGACTCCTATGCCAGATTAAGCCAAATGCTAGGCTATGATTAGTCTTTATCACAGTATACCTCAACTAAAGGGTTAGCACAGGATTAGCAGTGATCTCAGATAATGGTATCTTCTGATTGAATCTAGATAACATCTGATCTTAGATTTAGATCTGGATCTAGATTGATGGATCTAATCTGTGGCAGAAATTCAAATGGGATCTCCTTAGCCTTAAGACTAAGATGCTATTTTTATATCCATTGACCCTGAAGTCTTTCCTTCCATTCTATTACTTCTCTTTCATACTAGACCCTTGATATACATGGCCTATTAGTCATACCCTT
Source organism: Pulveroboletus cf. rosaemariae (assembly GCA_038089275.1). Taxonomy (NCBI): domain Eukaryota; kingdom Fungi; phylum Basidiomycota; class Agaricomycetes; order Boletales; family Boletaceae; genus Pulveroboletus; species Pulveroboletus cf. rosaemariae. Next base: position 32,920 of record JBBPKN010000619.1, read on the forward strand.
TACCCTCACCCTATGCCCAGTTACCATTTTATTGTTTATCCCAGACACACTTGATGGTCTGTGCATTACCCTAGATAGTATAAATAGGTCACTCATGTAGCTCTTAGCTCCCCAGCTTTGAGCACTTGTTTGTTTAGCCATCTAGGCACCTCAATAGACAAGCCAGTATTTGAACTTTGCTCCTTAGGCCTAGCTATCCTAAGTACTTTCCCTTTCTAAGTCCTGCACTATATCTAGAGTCAGGTATTTACCATTCTATCCTCTTATCTTCCAT
>JBBPKN010000620.1:0-33166 GCA_038089275.1 Pulveroboletus cf. rosaemariae
GAAAAAGGAGGAAATGTAATACAATGTACTTCTGGATACTTCAGATAACTCCAGAGTGGATGGGGCTTGGCTTCACCTTGTGTGGTGCACCCTTACACTAGTATCAGATGCCCCAATTTACAGAGGGATTGGAAGAGGGTCAGAGGTTCAGGGTAAGTTATAAGACTTTTTATCAAGAAGTACAATATCAAGTTGTGAGGCAGGTTGTGAAACTTAGAGCAAGATACAACATCAAGTTGTGAAGCAAGAGGGGGTCAAGGATGATTGTAACATTGTGTTAGGGTTGATATTTGAACTAAGGTACAAGATACAGGACTACCATACTTATACCTTAAAGAAGTAGATTATCTAAAGAAGAAATAGGGATGCAAAAGGAGTTGTCTCATAAGTGAAGCAGGTGCCAATGCATCCTGGATATGAATGGAAATGTCAGGAAAGACAATGTCAAATAATGTCAAACTGAAACTAAATAATGACAGAAAAAGGCAAGGAGAAAAGAAACAGGAACAGAAAATGAGATTAGAGGAACTACAGAGTTGTATTGAAATGTTATAAAGGTAATGTAGGTGAAATTGTAATCAACATTGGGTGAAAAGGGACAGAGGTAAGGGGAACCAGGAAACATGTAGCTTAGAAGCATAAAAGCAACTGGAGTTATATCAGAGACAAAGTGGGGTTGACTCATTGGCACAGAATATAATAGTATTCCCCTCTTAAGGCCTGAATCCCTGAAGGCCACTAAACACATGATCTCATTTAGTAATCAGTTAGAGTGAGCATTGGGGTTTGGTTGGCTATCAGCCCATAAAAATAGTTATCACTTCAGAGAGACTGCTTAAACAACTTTTTTCCCTTTTGTCTCCATTTGCTGACATTCATACTTGGTTTGATGAGCACCTAAAGGAGCACATGGAGAATAATGAGGAACTTGGTAATGTGAAGTATGCTGAGCAGAAATGACAAGAAAAGGCTCAGAAGAAAAAGAAGGCCTGGAAGGGGGCAGAGAGATGGCAGAGGAGATCACTAGATGAGAGGCTGTAAAGGTGGTGGAGGCAGTTGTTATGGTGTTAATCTCTGAACAACCCATCCTAACCCTAAACAGTCTGCCTTGAGAGGGTGCATTGGTTTCATTGTCAGATTTGGTTGGAATAGAGTGAAGAGCAATGTGGTGGACTCAGGGTAGCAAGGCCTGAGGAGCCATAGCACAAGTTAGGAGGTAATGCCTATATTGAAGGGCACTAGACAATGTACAAGATAAACAAGTGGTTAAGGCTGGAGAGCCAAAACCAAGGAACTACTTGACTATTTATACTAAGTCCAAGTATGCACAGACCACCTCCAGAGCATAGGGAACAACTAAATATGGTAATAGGGCATAGGGTGTGCTTACTGAGAATATGACCAATGGACCATGCAGATATGGTGTGTAGAATGGAGAGGCTGTGTGGAATGGAAGGTAAGAGTCTAGGGTAAGCAGAGATTAAACCATACTCTCAGTCATAAGGCTGAGGAGATTCCATCTGGATCTCTGCCACAGATCAGATCCATCAATCTAGATCAGATGTCATCTAGATCTGATTGGGAGATATCTTTATCTGAGATTCTAGATTCAACCATAAGCTGTGCCCAAACCCAAGGGGAATACTCTGAATAACAACTTAACCATATCCTAGGGTTTATCCTTGTTTGGCAATAAAGTCTCATGGTCATGTGCTTGCCATGTGACTCTTGTGCATCCAAATATTACATTTGTAACAGTAGTCTGGAGATGGGTAAGTGCAGAACATGCTGTCAAGACCTAGCACTTGATCCTAATTTAGATGAAGGAACTTTATCAAGCCCAGGTGGAGTTGAGTAACAACAAGAGCAAAAGAAGAGCAGAGAAGGGACTGGTGTGCCAGAAATGCAATGACCAAGGGCTGGGGTACAAGGTGGGCTCTGGCAAGTCAACATTATATTTTGCCTGTATAGAGGTGAAGGCAAGATGCAATTGTCCCAGCCAAGAGAAGCTGGAGAAAAAGCAGAGGAAAAGAGGTGGGGAGGATAAAATGCCCAGAGGTAGGGCAAACTTGAAGGAGATGGAGAAAGGCCTTCACCAAGTTGCTAAGGGCTGTCACCTGATGGAGGCATCAATGAGGGAGATTAGTGAAAAGATGTGGTAGGAGGTGAGGAATAAGAACCAGCTACTAGGGCAGTTGATCAATGCCTTGGATAGAGCATGGGTGGCAGAGGAGGATCTGAAGGGAAATCCAGAGGATAAGGAGATTAAGGAGGTAGCAGGGGAGGTATTGGAGTTATGTGAAAAGGTCAGAGGGATTGCAATAGATGAAGAAGGGAAAAAAATGAAGGTTAAGAAGATAACCATTGTGTAGATAAAAACTCTGTGACAAGATTGCTAGATCAATAGCACATTTGATCATGTATAGTGTGGTTCAGGTTTGTCCAGGTACCAGAGATGATACTTTTCAATGATCTCCAAAGTATGATCTAGTTTGGTGGTAAGGAGCCACAAGATTTTCTCATTAGTATCTTCATAACCTAACCACTTAATCAAATATAGTAGTTTGCAGTTTCTTTACCTGTGATCTATTTTCAAGTCAAGGATCTCAGAGATCTTAAACTCTGATTTACCATTAATTTTCACTGGTGGAGGGGGTGGCTGAACACAGTTGGGAATAATGTTAGGAACAAAGGGTTTGAGTTGGAAGACATGGAATACTGGATAAGCAGACTTCATGTTTTCTGAAAGGCAGAGTGTAAAGAAGAGTAAGCCTGTCTAAGCAATAATTGTTACAGTTTTCAAAACTGTTAATCTATTTCTTGGCCAACTCCTATGGGCTATCCTAAAGGCCCCTGCTTTAGGTTTGGCTTCCCTTGTTAAGTATTATTGTTGTTTATCTTACTGTAGTTACTTGTGTTGCTTTGTATATCATAGATATAATAGGGTATCCAGGTGGCTCAAGTCTTCTTGTTACAGTGTCAGACTTTGTATGACTCTTTCTAACTCTAACTGTCTACCTTGAGAGGGTGTGAGTGAATTCAGTGTTGGATTTGGACTAAATAGATGGATAGTGGATGGTAAATACTCAGGGTAGCAGGGCCTAAGGAGCCAATGCATGATGTTGCCAGAGAAAGCCCTTGTATTGAAAGGACTAACTAGGACTAGTGACAGTATAAGAACAAAGTGGTCAAAGCTAAGGGCTATGTACTATATCTCACTAAGTATTTATACCTTGCATAGAAGTGCACAAACCATCCCTGGGGCATAGGGTGATGACTAAATAGGAAACCAGGCATAGGGTGTGCTAACTGAGAGTATGACCAATGGGCCATGCAAATGGGGTGTGTATGAAGAGGCTATGTAGAAAATAGAAGTCAAGGGTCAAGGGTAAGCAGAGATTAGAACATGTCCTCTACCATAAGGCTGAGGAGATCCCATCTAGAGATCTGCCACAATCAGATCTGACTCTTATCTAGATCAAGATCAAGATTCATTGAAGATTAGATTGGGAAATACATCTGTCATCTGAGATGCTAGATCCAATCCTATAAGCTATGTCTTAAATCCAAGATGGACTCTGAATAGACAATTCAACCATATCCTAGGATTATTCCTTGTTTGGCATAGAAGTCTCATGATCATGTGCTTGTCATGTGACTCTTCTACTAGTGAACTTGTCATTAATAATACTTCTTTAGACTTAATCACTTGTAAAAACAGCCTTTCTTGGCTTTTTATGGTGAGATCTTGTTTTCAGCATTCTGAGTCACTCTTTCTACTCTTGCCTGGCCCAATTTAGGGGTTAGTGCAGTGTTTCACCCTTGTCTTCCTTCTTGCTGCTCTTATTGTCTAGTCAAGACTGTAACAATAATAGTATTACAATCTTGACTGATAATAAGAGCAATGAGATGGAATACAAGAGAGAAACACACTCCTAACCCCTAAACCAGGCTAGGAAAGAAGAAAAGAAAACTCAGAAATGCTTGAGACAGAAGAAGTCACTCTAGAGAGTCAAGAAAGACTATGCTCACAAGTGGTCAAGTCTAAAAAAGACTTGAGCCACCTGAATGCCCTATTATATCTATGATACACAAAGCAACACAAGTAACTACAGTAAGATAAACAACAATAATACTTAATAAGGAAAGCCAAATCTAAAGCAGGGGCCTTTAGAATAGCCCATAGAAGTTGGCCAAGAAATAGGTTAATAGTTTTGAAAACCATAACAAATGGGGTAAGAACCTAAGTTCTTTTCAGTGAGCTTTTTGGATGGTCATGTAGTCCTAAAGTACTTGGCCTTGATAAATACCTGGTCATCTACTTTAAAAGCCAGTGTCAGAGAGTGTCAGGTATCAGCGGGAACTTGATACCTTTTCTGAGCAGCAGCTATCTCTTCATGAAGGAATTCATGGAGCAAGTCAAGGTTAATGACATACTTCTGAGCTTAAGCAGAGGTAAAATTGCATTTTAGATGGATAGAGACATTCAGATGATAGCCATTATTAGCAAAGAAAGGAGAAACACCTGTAGTTGCATTGGGCACATTGTTGTAAGCAAACTCTAAGTGAAAGATGCTTGGACCAGTTGTCCTGCTGGTAGTTGCAATAGATGTGTAGATACTGTTCATAAGTCTGATTTATTCACTTGGTCTAACCATTGCCTTCTGGGTGGTACCCAGAGGTAAAGTGAAGGTGAATATTGAGGGCTTGTCCCAAGGAATGGAAGAAATGGGGGACAAACTCAGAACCACAATTGAAGATAATGTGGGAGAGAACTCTGTATTTGGAAAAAACATGAAGTAAAAAGAGTTTAGCAAGCTCTGGGAAGGTTACCCTATTATCTGTAGGAATGAAAATACACTGCTTCAATAGACAATCTACAATGATGAGGATGGTGGTGTGACTGGAGAAAGCTGGAAGTTGTTCAATGAAATCCATAGAGATGGAATTCCATGGCTTTTCTGGAATGGGGAGCTGCTTGAGGAAATCATAGGGTTTATAACAGGGTACCTTGGCACAGGCACAAGTTGTACATGAGGAAACATACTCTTTGATGAATGCTTGAATGCCAGGCCAGGTATATTCTCAGCAGATGAGCTCCAGTATCTAATTCTGTCTAAAGTGTTCAGATAGAGGGTGGTTGTGCTTGTAATAGAGAATCTAAAGGTGGAGATTGGAGGCATTAGGGACATAAATGTGGTTGTCCAGACACAAGAAGCCTTCTAGGTCTTTTGATCAACAAGAGTCAGGTGAGAGGGTGCTGGACAAGTGGGTAGAGGTAGTGAAATCAGAAGGAAGTGCTGAGAGGATGTTATGATAGAGGGTTTTGAGGTTAAAGAGGGATGTGAACTGGAAAACTGGAGATGCTAAGAAGGAAGCCTGGAGGAACACAGCAAGTTGCTCTTATATAAATACAGAACAGAAATTGTGTGGATTGATGTGGGCATAGTTACTATTTTCCTCTTTGGGATAGATATGTCATATCCTATACCTCTGACCCAATTCTGACCCAGCTTACTCCTAGCCCTTACACCCAGTAAGCCACACTAGCCCTCTAACTCCCTTCTATGCAACTCTGGCCCTTCATCATTACTCCATCCCACTCCAGCAATGCTTGTAAATCTTCTGCCTTGCCATCAGTACAAGCATCTCTGGCCCTCCATTCCTGTTTCACTCTCATTCTAACTTTAGATTTGCTTTTCAACTTATAATTTCAACTTATTATAGTCTATGCTCCAGCTTCTCCAGAGCTACTCTGCTTTAACTCCACTTTTTCTTGACATTGGTTCTTACCTTCTGTTTTGTTTTAGCTTCATATCCAACCACTTTGTTATAATAACATCTGTTGTCAGTTACTCTTAGATACCTCTGATCTCATCTTTATTTGTCTCCAGAAGATGATGTTTTATGCTTCACTTTCCTAACAACTACTAATACCTCTCCATTCAAATCCAGGTTGCATTGGTACCTGCCTTTACTTCTAAAATAACTTTTTTTGTATTCCTGTTCCTTTTTTAGATAATCTGCTCCTTCAAGATATAAGTATAGTAGTTCTGTATCTGTTACCTTAGCTTGAATGTCAACAGAAACACCCCACATTCCCATCTGTTCACCCTCACTCTGACTGAGCCCTTGAGCTTACTTCAACTCTCCAGATTACTCTGGAGTTTTCAGCATTAAAGTCATTATGGCTTAATGTTAACTTGGGATGAGTTACAACTTCACTGTTATTACTACCCCTATCTAACCTAAGTCCCCTGACTTACTCTGACCCTCTGGCCCTGCTGAAGATTACAACCAGCCTATTGGCTACCTTTCTCAAGTCTTGATAACTCTGCTTCTTAAAACTGGACTTAATACTTTTCATCTTGCCTGTCTCTCTTGTTGAGCCCTAAGCAAGCTCTTCTCCACTATCTACAGCCTGCCACAAATTGGGACACCAAGGCTATGCAAGGACACACCACATAAAGTAAAGCCAAGTCCCATTTAATGACAAACCTGCTACTTGACTTCTTAATTATTTTCAGAAATCTCTGGAATTATCTGGAGACCTCTGGAGCTCACATCTCCTTCCAGTAAACTCCAATCTAGCAGAAGTAGTAGTAGCAGTTGATTTGTCTTTGAATGTTTTGGAGTTTTGACAAGATGTCCCAACATCTAGTCAAGGTATCAGACTTATCATTTAAATGACCAGGGCAGAAATGAATGATCAGATTAAACTGAGAGAGAAATTCTGACCACCAGACTTGCTGGTGAGTCAGAAGCTTGGACATAGCAAAGTATTCCAGGTTCTTGTGATCAGTAACAACATTGACTAAAGCACTGGAACCTTCAAGATAATGCCACCAAGTCTTGAATATAGTGAAAATGGTGAGAAAATACTTATCATGGGTGTTATAGTTGAGTTCTGACATAGTGAGTATATATGAATAGAAAGCAACAGGGCAGATCTCATTATTTAGATACTGGAGTAAAAGAATTCCAGTAATTATATAGTCTGAAGCATTAGTTTCAATGATAAAGGAGCATTGGGGACTCAATAGGTCAGAATAGGGGAAAAAGTGAAGGCATCTTTGAGGTGTTGGAAAGCAGTGTGACAAGAAGCATCAAAGTTCCAATGAGCAGATTTGTGGGTAAGCCAAGTCAGGGAAATGACAATATCAGAGTAGCCCTGAATAAAGCAATGGTAGAAATTAGTAAAACCAAGGAAAGACTGGATGTCATGAACTTTGCAAGGCTCAGGCCAATCCAGGATGAATTAAACCTTTTCAGGGGACATAGTGAGCTCTGAAAAGGAGAGCTGATACCCAAGATACTCAGTTAAATTGATATGGAATTCACATTTCTCAGGTTTGGTGAAGAGACCATGTTTCCAGAGGTGACAGAGGACATCACAGACATGCTTGGTATGAGATATCTGGTCAGCAGAGAAAATTAAGATATCATTCAATTAAACAATAACAGAAACATTAAGAAGATTAGTGAAAATAGAATTGATGAACTGCTAGAAAGCTGCAGGAGCATTGGTAAGCCTAAATGGCATAACAAGCCACTCATATAAGCCATAGTACATATAGAAGGAGGTCTTTCACTCATTATCCTCAGCAATGTGAACTAAATTATAAGCATGCCAAAGATTGAGCTTGATATAGATGGTTGTGTGGCTTAGCACATCAAAAAGGTTGGAAATGTGCAAAAGAAGGTAGCACTCTTTCTTTGTGATTTTGTTAAGTCCTCAGAAATCTACACACAACCAGAGGAATCTGTTCTTCTTCTGAATGAAAAGGACAGGAATAGCATAAGTAGATAAAAAGGGTCAAATGAATTCCATGAATAGGTATTCATCTAAGAAGATTCTGAGTACTTTAAGCTTAGAGGGTAAAAAAGAAAAGGTGATGCCAATAGGTGGGGAGATGCCTTCTTCCAGATTGATCTTTAGATCAAACTTGCAGTGGGAAGCAAGAATAAAAGTCTTGCTTATGCTAAATACATTGGTGAAGTTGTGATATTCCTAAGAAACACCAGAAAGGCTGGTTAGAGGAGGGATAACAGAGATAGAGCAGAGATAACTTTTCAGAAAACAGAATTGCAAATAAAATGGGACTAAGCCATTGAGGCTACAGGCACATGCAAATGCTGTTGAGCTAAGTAGCTCAATCAACAGAGGTTTGGGGTCAGAGAAACACAATGAATTGGGATTGGAGTTAGCTTGAGTTGGAAGACCAGAAGCTATGGAGGTAAGCTTGGGAGTATTGGCATATTTGGTTTAGATGATCAGAATAAGATATGACTTGATACCCAGTTAATCAACAGATTGTGGTGGGCAAGCCAGTTGTATCCTAGAACAAGAGAACTAGATCCATCCAATGGAGTAACATAAAATGTCATTGGAGTAATAACACCAGTTTCAAAACAAATAGAGAGATTAATTGTTATAAATGACAAGTTTAGAAGCACAAGTGTCATGTGATCAAGCACATGATTGTGATAATCCTATGCCATAACAAGAATAACCCTAGGATATAGTTAAGTTGTCTATTTAGAGTCCTCTAGGGTTGAGCACAGCTTATAATTGAATCTAGTATCTCTGATGAATCTGGATCTTGATCTAGATGAGGGTCAGATTGGATCATGGCAGATCTCTAGATGGGATCTTCTTAGCCTCATGGTAGAGGGTATGGTTTAATCTTCACTTATCCTGAACTTTTATTTTCCATTCTACACTGCCTCTACCTGATATAGCCCTTCTCCACATGGTCCATTGGTTATACTTTCAGTAAGCATGCCCTATGCTCTATTCTTTATTTAGTAGTACTCTATGCCCCAGAAATGGTCCATGCTTACTTAGAATAGGTATAAATAGCTAGTGAGATACAATACAAGGCACCTAGCCTTAATCACTTATTATCATATCATCTTTAGACTTACTTCTGGGTAGATCTTGCTAATAACAAGGGTTGTCTCTGGACACTAGTGTGATGGCTCCTCAGATCTTGCTATTCTGAGTCCACACCATCTCTCATTCTATTCAATCTAAATCCAACAATAAATCTAACATACCCTCTTAAGACAGATCATTAGGGTTAGGAAGAGTCATATAATGTCTGACACCATAACATCAATGGCATTGGTAATCATAGAATCAGAGGTGCTATTAAAAAGTCAGAGCTGCAATGGAGGGATGGAATAGATCAGAAGGTTATAAATACTAACTAACTTGATGTCTTTAAAGCAATCTAAAGAATCTGAGTCAATTAAAGTGGGAAATGGGGAAATTTTGTGAGAGACAAGGGTAACAAGAGGCATTAGTGAAGCTTTATCTTAAAGAATGAACATGTTGAGTCTGATCTCCTGTAAAACACAGGAAGAATCAACACAACTTCCAACCCATACAGAGTTACAGAGGCTATAGACTATTTTTTTGCCTCTGAGATAGAGGCCTCCAGTTTGGATTCTGGAGTGGAGGTCTTGGCTGCACAAGCCTTGGCTGCTTTGAAGGTAGATCTAGGGCAATCCTTGGCTATATGCCCAGTAGTTCCACAGAACATACAGAGATAATTCTTGAGTTGATGCTTGCATTCTTTGGCAGTGAGCTTACCATCTTTACCAAGCTTAGATGATACATCATGCTTTTGAGAAATGAATGACTTGAAGGAATCAGAGGAACTGGCTGACTTATTCTTTGACTTCTTAGTACCAGAGGTCAAAGCAGAGGAAGCAGAGGTTTTGTCAAATGATTTAAGCAAACTAGATAACTTCTCTTGGCAGTTGATTTTATATCAATGCTTTCAATAATGAGCATTAAGGGTCTGGGCAAGTTGCTGAAGTTCACTGAGGGTGGGAGGTTTGTCAAAATAGAAGATGTTATCTTTGATGTAATCTGAAAAGCCATTGTAAAAGTAATACTGGAGTGCACTGTCTCTATATCCCCAAATTTGTAATGCAATCCTATTAAACTCTACCACATACTGTTGATTTATTGACCATTCTTCATGGCCAACTGATCCAACTGGTGTTCTGCATCTCTGACTGGATCATGCAGTCTGAAATTAGTCCAAAGCTCCTGGACAAACTCCTTATAATTATCTATCCAAAGTGGGTATAGGTCTAAGACACAGATCTTGTGTGTTGAGCTACTGAGAACTTCTGAGACCTAAGAGCACTCAAATACTACTATGGTTGAAGGCTTTGGACTAGAGCCAACAGAACTAGGCAAAGAATATAGAAAAAGAGGCAAAAGGCTTGGACTTGTGAAAGCAAAGAGCTCAAGTGCACAAGACTGGAATTAACCAGGCTTGCACCTCTCCTTTATATAGGCTACAGAAGTGTGCACAGACCATGCACAATGGACTGGCCCTAAACTATAGTACAATAAGCCATCCAATGGCAGAAATAGAGCAGGGACCTTGAAATGCATAAAGTATTCATGAGGCAATCTAGACCAGCCTAGACTTGTGACTGTGTGAAGATGTGAAAGTGTGAAGATGTGAAAGGGTCATGTGATGTGACAATGTGAAGAGTTGCAATGGTGAAGTGAAAATGGAGAAAATGTAATAAAAATTATAACAAGGTCAGGCTCTTCTGTAAAAAGAAGATTGGATTCAAACCATTCCAATGCCATGCCCTTAAGGTAGAACTAAGCATAAGTAACCTTGACTTAGTCATTGGTGAAGGCTTTGGAACAATCCTAGAAGTTTAACTTGCATTGAACCAGAAAAATGCAGAGCTTCTGGGGGTTAGCTCTGTTAAACTGGTCCAGTTTATATACTTTGATATGCTGCAAGATTTCAGAGGTACAACAGAAGGAGCAAGCTAAACTGTGAATGGTGCTAGTGAGATCAGTGATAGTGTTATGGAGAATGGAAATAGACTTATTGTCTGGAAAAGATTCAGAATTATTCTCCAGAATATTAGAGTACCCATTAAAAAGGTTATCTCCAGGGTCATCTGGTGCTCCTGAATGAGCACCATGATTGGTGGGGGTGTGAGGAGGTTGGGGAACCTCTGAATCATCAGGGATTTTGTCATCTAAAGCTATAGATGTAAAGAAGTGAGAAGAGATAGGAGACTATGATGCTGAGCCTGGGGTGTGGTGGGCAGAGAAACTCTTGAATTGTTCAAGGATAGCATGAGAGCAAGCTCTAGTTACATAGATAGACATAATAGCAGTACCAGTGCAAGTAGAAGTTTGAATATACTATTATAAACTGTGATGTACTTTAGAGTACTCTAGATAACTGTGGAGAGGATGGGGCTTGGCTTTATCTTATATAATGCACCCTTATGCTAGTATCAGGTGCCCTGATTTACAGAGGAATTAGAAGAGGGTCAGAGATTCAGAATAAGTCATAAGATTTTTCACTAAGGAGTATAACATTATGTCATGAGGCAAGTTGTAAGACTTAGAGCAAGATATGATGTCAAGTCATGAGGCAAAGGGAGAGTCAAGGATGATTATAACATCATATTATGGTCAATATTTGAACTCTGGTACAAGATACAGAACTACAGTACTTATACCTCAGAGAAGCAGATTATCTAAAGAAGGAAAAGAGATATGAAAGGAGTTGTCTCATAAGCAAAGCAGATACCACTGCATCCTGGATATAAGTGGAGATATCAGAGAAGACAATGTCAAATAATGTTAAACTGAAACTGAATGATAACAAAAAGAGGTGAGGAGAAAAAGAACAGGAACAGGAAATGAGATTAGAGGAACTACAGAGTTGTATCAGAATGTTATGGAGGTAACATAGGTGAAATTGTAATCAACATTGGGTAGAAAGGAATGAAGGTAAGGAAAACCAGGAAATATGTAGCTTAGAAGTGTGAAAGTAACCAGAGTTATACTGGAGACAAAGTGGGGTTGATTCATTGGCATAGGATATGACAGTTGTACCTCTTGATAAAAAGTCTTACAACTTACCCCAAATCTCCAACTCTTTTCTGATCTCTTCATAAATCAGAGCACCTGGTACTAACATAAGGGTGTACCACATAAAGTGAAGCCAAGCCCCATTCTCTCCAGAGTTATCTGGAGTACCCTGGAGTATATTGTAGTTTATAATACTAAGAGCCACTATTTTTTTTACAGCTTTATGGGCTAGTTCATTGATATGGAAGTATGTTTTGATTCCTTCATAGAGTTCTTCTTTCATTGGCCATTCTTCTGAATCTAAACACTGCTTTAAAGTGATTTGAACAAATCCTTGAGCTTTTTTATTCAACCTTGATAGAATAGCCATTGCTTTTTCTCTATCTTTGTTCTATTTCTGAGACAGTTCCCAGGCCCTTATCTTGACCCACCACAATCTCCACTTCTTTCTATCTCCATTTCACTTTTCAGAATCTGCAACCTTCCTACTCAACCCTTCTTTCAATTTCTCCATCAACATCTCTACTTCTTATTCTTCTGCCATCTTAAATCCTAAAGGAAACAATGCTGTTGGATAAAAGAGATCACTTGACCACCTGTAAAGTCTCAGTCTTGACTCTTCTGGATTTAAATCTGAGGAAAAGTGATGAACAGGTTCTTTAATGTCTGGGCTGCTCTTACTTTCTGATAGTTCTTGGTTAAGGAGATTTTTCTCTGATTGGTACTCTATGGGGGCAGATATGATAAGGGCATGCTAAGGGTCAAAGAATATAAGGGGGAGTGGTGATGCTATGAAGTTCTCAAGGCTTTCTGAGTACTGAGAATGGCTGAAGGAATTTAAGTCTGTCAGATGCTGCAATCTTTCTATTTTTTGCCTTTTCTGCCTGAAAGTCTAAAGCCATTTGCCTATCAAAATCATTGAATTTTCTCTGAAACCTTTCTTTCTCTTTTTCTTCTCCTGCAAATCCTAAAATTGCTTCATTGATCAAGTTCTTCAAAGTTTTCTCATGTCCCCAGGGATAGCAATGCTTGATGGGCATAAAAATCCTAGTTTTTCTGCACAGACAGAGTTAATAAGTTTTGTGCAAGTAAAGCACACCTATGTGCTGATTCTAATCCTATGGCACCTCTGTATGCACTTTCTTATGACCTGAGTAGTGCTTTTGAACTAGAGACACAAGAACTAGGCAAAGCAGATAAAGAGTCAAGAGAACTTGTGAAAGCTAGAAGCTCAAGTGCACAAGACTGGGGTTTTCAGGCTTGAACATGCTTCCCTTTATATGGCTACAAAGTGCACACAGACCATGCTTGACATGACTGCTCTAAACTAATGTACAGTAAGCTGTCCAATAGCAATAAAAGAGCAGGGATCTAGAAATACATGAGAATAAAGCAAGGTAATGATGCAATAGGCTAGAGCAGTCTAGACCAGTGATAATGTGAAGATGTGAAAAGATGAAAAGTGAAATGGTAAAGATATAAAAGGGTCATGAGATGTGACAATGTGAAAAGTAGGAGTAGTGTCAGAAATAATTTTACAAGTGAAAATAAAAAAGTGCATTATAACATTCTACCTTATTGCTCTTATTGTCAGTCAAGATTGTAACAGAGGCTGGAATGCAAAAAGATAGGAAGTTAAGACAAAAGAGAACAAGAAAGCATCTGTGATATGTGAAGAGTGGAGGCTAGAACTAAGAAACAGACAACAATAAGGGGAAAAAAAGAAAATATAATAGTTAGTGCCCTTTGTAACTCAAAGGCAAAAGGCTAATCCTATGTTTTGAATCTAGACCTGTCATATGACCCATTATGTGCTCTGATAAGATAAAATATTAGATAACCATATGCTGTAATAAATATAAGGACTCAATTTGTTATGATGTTGATCTCTAAGATGACTCATGCTATCCCAAAACAGTAACAGTATGGCCTTGAGAGGGTATATCAATATTATTGTCAGAGTTGGTTAGAATAGAGAGAGGCAGAGGACTCAGAGTAGCAAAGTCTGAGGAGCCATAGCACAAGTTAAGACCAAAGGATAGCCTATATTGCAAGACAACACCTAAGGAATGATATACAAGAGAAACAAGTGGTTAAGGCTGGGAAGCCTTAACACAGGAACTACTCATCTACTTATACTATTCCTAAGTGCACACAGACCACCAGTGGCTCTAGCACAAATACTAAATAAGGAAATAGGGCATAGGGCAAGGATAAAGGATATGACCAAATGGGCCATGCAAATAAGGGATGTAGAATGGAGAGGCTATATAGAATAAAAGGTCAGGGTCTAGGGTAAGTGTGTTATGTTTTCCTCTTTTCCCTTCCTTTTTCTTTCTTTTTCTTATCCTAGCTTCTGCTCTTCTTGCACCCCAGGTGCTTTCCTGATCACTTTTACTCTTAGATTCTGCTTTTCTTATGTTCTGGCCTTGCCCAGACCACTCTTCTGTTAGACTCTTTACCTGGGTCTTCTATTTTTCAATTAGCTAACTCTTAATCTTTCCATCTCTTTCCATCTCTTTCCACATGAATACTTTACTTATCATTCATTAGCATGATTACTCAATTGATCTCCACTTGAACCCTATTAGCTGTACTATAAAGTAGCATACTTCCTGTCTCCTCTTTCCTCATGCTACTTTTACCTTGCAATCACCTCACAGTCCTTGCATCTCCACTTATTCCTGTATCTATGTATCTGGAATCCACTACTTGTGTCCTGGCACTTAAACCAGAGGATCATCAGTGTTTAATCTTGGCACACCACTGGAAGTATAGCTGGTACCACTTGGGCACAACACTTTATCTGTTGCCCTTCACTTGTCTTGAGGCTTATCTTTGGTTTGCCTCTTTTACTTTTTCCATAGCAAGGTCTACACCTGTCCCTACCCAGGCCTAGTGTAACAAAAAAAGTAGCATATTCTACTTGTGGCTATCATTGCTATAGTCTGCTCCTACCATTCCACTCAAACAACCTTCACTGTTTGATTCCCTCTGGGGTAAGCCTCAAGCCTCTACCTCAGACCCTCTTGAGTCCACTTCAGAACCTGTTACAGTCGGTCTTCCTACTAATCAGACAGTGACTCTTCCTGATGTTCGGGCCGGTGACTTCCACGGTTCGATAAGGCTTTGTTGGCTAACCCTAAAGTAGGTGCTGACTTGATGCCATGGGTGACATTAATGATGAAAGAGTGGCAGCAATGATAAAGAGTGATCAAGCCAGGAGTGATGAATAGCTACTTGATTAGATGCTATGTGACTGCATGCTAGAATACAAGTGCTCAAGACTGGGGTCTCGAGTCTTTGGACGCTACTGTATAAATACTAATCCCAAGTGCGCACGGACCAGGTCCAGGGCAAAGGGAACTACTTAAATAGGAAATTGGGCATAGGGCGAGGGTAAAGGGTATGACCAAATGGGCCATGCGGAAGGGGTGTGTATCAACATGAGGAGGTGGGAGAATGGAAGGGAAGGATGTCTAAATATAAATAGAAGTCAGGGTCAATGGAGATTAAACCATACCCTCAACCATGAGGCCGAGGAGATCCCATCTAGAGATCTGCCACAATCAGATCTGACCCTCTTCTGGATCGAGATCAGATTCATCGGAGATCCGATCGGGAGATGCATCTGTCATCTGAGATACTAGATTCAACCATAAGTGTAACCCCAACCAATGCTAATAGAATATTAAATAGAATGCTTAACCATAACCTAGGGTTTGTCTTGTTTTGGCAATGAAGTCCCACGGTCACGTGCTTGTCAGGTGACTGCACGATAGCGTTTGTAACAGAACCTGAGAACCCCTCTCCTCCAGATTGCCCTTCCACACCAGAAGACACACTTGTGGACATCCTAGTCCCCTCTCAAGAAGAAGTACAAGAAGATTATGACCTCACACACAAACTCTCTTCTTTCTTACAAATTCCCCAAGCCCAGACACCACCTTCTCCTACTCCCATCTGATGCCAACCTGCATTCACCCTCTCCCAACCCTCTCTGACTATTGCCATGTCTGGCTCCTCCACCTCTACCACTAAGCCTATGGAACTTCATCTCAGTGCTCCAGAGCACTTTGATGGTAATCAATTCAAGGCTGAGAACTGGCTGGACACAGTCCAGTTCTACCTCTTCATTAACAGCATGGTTTATGACTCTGATGAAAAGAAGATCACCTTTGCCCTCTTATTTATGACAAAAGGGCCAGCACTGTCATAGGCTGCAATATACCAGAAGAAGTGTATCTCTGGCACAACCATTACCATGGGAAAGTTTTCCCATTTCACCTCCATATTCCTGAAGGTCTTCCAACAACAGAACATGGTCAATGCCACCATTCACTGGCTGGCTAACACTCAAATGAAACAGGGAAAGAAAGGTAACTGAATGCCTTCCCTAGCTGAATACACTGCTAAGTTCCAGAACCAAGTTATCTCTGCTAAAATCACTGATGACAACATTCTCATTGGCTACTACAAAATAGGACTTGTGTCCTACCTCTCCCATCATATTTACAATCTGGATACAATATCCTCTACTATTGCCAAGTGGTATACTAAAGCCACTTACTTCCAAGGTACTATGAAGCATGCCTGCTCTATAGAACAATAATGAAAGAATCCTCATGCATTCACTTGAACTCCCATGTCCACCTCCACTATGTCCAAACCAGAGAAAGATCCTAATGCAATGGACATCAATGCCATAAAGAAGGGCCACCTCACTAATGCAGGAAGGGCCTTCTGCATCAAGAATAAACTTTGTTTCAGATGCTGGAAACCCAGCCATATAAACACCACCTGCCCAAACTTTCCTGCTGCTTTTTCCTCCCCTTCCACTGCCACCAAAGAAATCCCTCACATCAAAACAGTCTCTGCCAAAGAACTAACAATGAAGATTGAAGAGGTTAGTGATAATGAATCTGATGATGGGGTGGTGAGAGTAGTTGTGAAGAAAGAAAGGAAAAAGAAAATGGAAAGGCAGGGTTTTTAAAATGGAGTACCTCCCCTACACAAGATACTCCCTCCTTTTCTTGTGCACCTGTACTTGTATCCACTTCCAAGAAATCTATGAAGGTTGCAATTCAAGTTTCTCCCCCATTCTATGTCAAGAAAGTCATAGCTACTCATGCTCTTGTTGACAGCAGAGCACAGATCAATTGCATAGACTGGGACTTTGTCAAGAAGAACCAGCTCCCCACCACTAAACTCTCTAAACCAATCATTATTCAAAATGTCAACAACTCAGAAAACAAGAAAGGCAAGATAACTAGGACTTGCAATCTTCTCCTCTGTTTCAAACAGTCAGTTCTCCTGGTCTCCTGCTATGTCATTGCATGTAGGAAGGAGAACATCATCCTCAGACACCCATGGCTTTGGGTCACAAATTCCACTATTGACTGGATGGCAAACATGCTTACCATCCCAGACCCTCCTTCTGATATAACCACATACCATGTCAACTCCATCCATAAACCATGGTTTGATGGACTCCTTGAAGATATCATCATCCCTCACAATGAACTCTTGGTCCATTATCTGGACTATGTCACTCCAAAGCAGTCAATCAATGACTCACTCTATGACTGCCACTCTAGCAGGATCTTAGATTGCTGCTCCTCTTATCTCCCCAAAATCACTATTGCTTGGCTTACCATGTCTACTGAGCTAGCCATTGAAGCCAAAAAGGCTAAACCCAAGACAACTCTTCCCCCTGAATACTCTCAGTTCTCATCAGTATTCTCTGATACTCCAAAAACCCTTGACCATCTTCCACCCTCTCACCCCTATGATTATGAGATCAATTTGAAGAACATGTTTGTCCTGAAGATAGGTAAGGTTTACCCCTTATCTCCCCTGGAGCAACAGGTCACAGAAGAGTTCCTTGAAGAGAATCTTTGGGCAGGAAAGATCCATCCCTCCAATTTCCCTCAAGCATCATCCTTCTTCTTCATCAAAAAGAAGAATGGCAAACTCTGCCCTTGCCAAGATTATAGGTATCTCAATGAACATACCATTTGTGATGCCTATTCTCTTCCTCTTATCTCTGACCTCATTGATAAACTCCATGATGCTTAACTTTTCACTAAGTTCAATGTCTGATGGGGTTATAACAACATCCACATCCAAAACAGACACCAATGGAAGGCCACCTTTATCACACATAAGGGGCTATTTGAATCTATGGTGATGTTCTTTGGTCTAAACAACTCACCTGCTACTTTCCAGTGATTTATGAATAATTCATTTCAAAATATGATTACTGAAGGATGGCTCATTATCTATATGGACAACCTCCTTATCTCTTCTCCTGATGCTAACACCCATCAGGAACACACTTCCCATGTCCTTCAATGGATGATGGAACTTGATCTTTATCTCAAATTGGAGAAATGCACCTTCACTGTGTCCCAGGTTAAATACCTTGGAATAATTGTTCATCCTGGCAAGCTTACCATGGACCCTGTTAAACTTGCTGGTATTTTCCAGTGGCCCACTTCTTCCAAAGTCAAGGATGTTTATTTCTTCCTTGACTTCACTAACTTCTACAGGCAATTTATCCCTAACTACTCCACTATCATCTATCCCCTCCTTGATCTTACCAAGAAGGCCATGGCCTGATCTTGATTCCCAATCACTCAAAAAGCCTTTGACTTACTCAAGGCTATCTTTCTTTTCCAGCCAGTCCTGCAGATGCCAGACCTTGCCTGTCCCTTTGCTATTGCCATCAATGCTTCCACTTATGCATCTGGTGGTATTCTTCTCCAAACTGACAAGAATGGGAACTGGCACCCCTGTTCTTACCTCTCTCAGACCTTTTTTGCTGCCAAATGGAACTATGATATCTATGATTATAAACTCCTCACAGTCATTCATGCCCTGAAAGCCTGGAGGCAGTATCTCCTTGGCTCCTTTACTCCCATTCAGGTCTTTACTGATTATAAGAACCTGACCTACTTTAAATTCCCTCAGAAGCATAATTGACACCAAGTCTGCTGGCTTCATGACATTGTCAATTTCAACCTGCAACTCTCCCATGTTGCTGGCACCTCCCTTGCCAGGCCTGATGCCCTCTCTCATCATTCTGACCTTTGCCCTGACACTTCCCAGGATAATCAGGAAGTTACCCTTCTATCCTCTGAACTCTTTGTTAACCTCATTGATGCTAACCTCTCCATGCATATCAAGGAACATCAACAAGGTGACCCCCTCTGTCTCTCTATCCTGCAGAAACACAATGCTTCTGCAGATGAGAAATTCCTCCACTCCTGCATGTCCAATTGGAAGGAGACTGACAGGTTGCTTACCTACCACAACTGTGTCTTTATTTCCTCTTCCATCAACCTCTGTCATGAAATTCTTCAGCATTGTCATGACCACCCCTCTGCCAGCCACCCTGGTTATCTCAAAACCCAACAGCTCATCTCTGCTGAGTTTTGATGGCCTGATCTCACCACTTTTGTCTGCAACTACATTGCTGGTTGCTCTATTTGTCAACAAAACAAGACAAACACACACTCTTCTATGCCTGCTCTCTCCCCTATCTGCTTCACTGCCACTTGTCCTTTCCAACAGATCTCCTGTGATCTAATCACTGACCTTCCTCCATCCTCTGACTTTGATGCCTTGCTGGTTGTGGTTGACCACAGGCTTATGAAGGGGATAATTCTCTGCCCCACCAAGAAATCCATCACTGCTGAGGGCATTGCCACCCTGTTTTTCCACAAGATCTACCTCTGATACAGTCTTTATGACAAAATCATCTCCAATCAAGGCCCTTAATTCACCTCTGCTTTTGCCAAGGAGCTTGAAAAACTCCTTGAGTACAATCTTTCCCTCTCTACTGCATACCATCCTCAATCTGATGGTGAAACTGAACAAGTTAACCAGGAAATTGAGATATACATTCACATCTATTGCAGTTCTAACCCCACTGGATGGGCTGATTCTATCACCCATGCTGAGTTTGTCCACAATTGCTGCCTCTACTCTATTACAGGGCAATCCCCATTCTATCTCATGATGGAATATGAACCCCATGCCCTTCCTTCCATTATTGATGAATCACTAATGCCTGCTGTTGCTGACTGCACTAAGGCACTTCTTGCTGCTTGCAATAAAGCCCTTACTGCACATGATCTAGCCTGCCAAACCATGGCATCCCATATCCACTCCACCTTCTTCCCATTTGCCAAAGGAGATAAGGTGTGGCTAGAAGCCCATAATTTGAAATGGGCTATTGTTTATCTGAAACTCTCCCCTAAACAGAAAGGACCCTTTACCATCACAGAGGTTCTTTTCCTGATTACCTATCACCTCCATCTTCCATCCACATGGAAGATTCACCCTGTATTCCATGTGTCACTGCTATTGCCCTATTACAAAAATGATGTTCATGGAAAGAATTTCCCCACTCCACCTCTGGACCTTATAGAAGGTAAGAAGGAATATGAATTAGAGTGGATATTAAAGCATTGAGGTTCCCTGGATAACCATCAATTTCTAATCTAATAGAAAGAATACTCAGCAGAAGACAACTCCTGGGAATCTGAACAGAACTTGAAACATTTCCAGTCTGCTTTGAATAAGTATAAACTCCTTTATTCTCACCATTTCCCCTCCATCTCTTCTCCTTGTTCACCCACTAAGAAAACCACCCATCCTCACAAATAACAATGGCCTTCACTATAGATCAAGGCTTCCATTCTTGCAACACCCCTTTTGATACCCCACCAACCTTCTTGTTCTAACTTCCTGCTGAGGAAGTTCCTGTTGAGCCTTTACTCATTTCATTCCCTTTCTCTCTTACTGATACACATTTCTCTTCTCCCCTCTCTGTGCTTGCTTCTGAGCTCCCTTCTGAGGATTTCATAGCCTTACCCCCTACTATTTCCATCAGCCCAGCTGTAGTCACTCCCATTCCCATCCCTTCTTCTGCAATCAATACCATGCCCACTGGCATCCTCAGTGTTGACCTTTCACTTTCCACTCATACCCTTTACCATGGTGCCCCATTTCCCAATTATGCCCACCAGGTCATGACCTGTGTCATGAACTCTCACCTTGCCATCCTCATTGGCTCCCATTTAGACATGTTCTTACCTTTGTGGCTCATTTATCAAATATACATGCAGCTCCTTTGTCTTCCCCTCCTCATGTCTGCCCTCACTCTTATTCCCCATGCTCAGATTTCCCTTACTCAGGCCCTGATCTCCTCCATTCACCAGGAACTTCTATCCAACATTGAAGCTCTCACATATCAGCTTAAGATGGGTAAATTCCTTACCAACCTTGACCAATACATGTGCAAGTTGGCTACTGCCCAGAGGTATACCCCCACTACTCCCTCTGCATCCTCTTCCCCCCTCAATGATGATGAGCTTGCTGCTCTTGAGTATGCTGAGGCCTGGTGAACCAGCCTTCATGGTGACAGTTACATTTTTCCTTCCTATCCTTGCTTTTGCAAGGCCTGCTTTCACTGCTGATGCCTGGGCCACATCCAAATTAACTGCCCCTCTTACCAATGTCCTTACTGCCTTCACTGGCACCCCAGACATATCCAGGCTCATTGTCCTGCTCAATGCCATGTCATTGACCCCCTCATCTCCTCTTCCACTTTATCTTCCTCCCATAACTCCTCCTACATCTTCTCTCATGGCTCATCCCACTTCTCTCAATGCTCCTGTGGCTCCCACCACTTACAGGGGTCCTATTACCACCCTCCTGCAGCTTTCTCACCCCCTCCACCTTCTTATCACACCAATGATGACTTCTATGACAATGTCATCAACAAGGTTGGCTGGGCCAACATTATTGGCTCCCCTGGGCCCTCATATAATACCTTTTAGGGTATCATGAGTCTTTCACCCCTAGCAGGGGGGTAATATTATGTTTTTCTCTTTTCCCTTCCTCTTTCTTTCTTTTCCTTGTCCTAGCTTCCACTCTTCTTGCACCCCAGGTGCTTTCCTGTTCACTTTTACTCTTAGATTCCACTTTTCTCATGTTCTGGCCTTGCTCAAACCACTCTTCTGTTAGACCCTTTATCCAGGTCTTCTATCTTTCAATTAGCTGACTCTTAATCTTTTCATCTCTTTTCATCTCTTTTCACATGGATACTTTACTTATCATTTATCAGCATGATTACTCAATTGATCTCCACTTGAACCCTATTAGTTGTACTATAAAGTAGTGTACTTCCTGTTTCCTGTTTCCTCACACTACTTCTACCTTGTGATTACCTTACAGTCCTTGCATCTCCACTTATTCCTATATCTATGTACCTGGAATTCACTACTTGTGTCCTGGCACTTAAACCAGAGGATCATCAGTGTTTAATCTTGACACACCACTGGGAGTATAGCTGGTACCACTTGGGCACAATACTTTATCTGTTTCCCTTCACTCATCTTGAGGCTTACCTTTGGTTTACCTTTTCCACTTTTTCCACAGCAAGGTCTATACCTGTCTCTATCTGGGTCTAATGTAACAAAGTGAAGATTAAACCATGCCCTTAACCATGAGGCCAAGAAGATCTTATCTAAAGATCTGCCATGATCAGATCTGACCCTTATCTAGATCAAGATCCAGATTCATTGAAGATTAAATCAGAAAATGCACCTGTTATCTGAGATACTAGATCTAACCATATAAGCTGTGCCCAAATCCCAAGGAAATACTCTGAAGACAACTCAACCATATCCTAGTGTTTATCCTTGTTTGGCAATAAAGGCTCACGGTCACGTGCTTGTCATGTGACTCTTCTGCTAGCAAACTTGTTGTTCATAACACAATTAGAATATAGAAATGCCTAGTATTAGTACTTAATAAATATAAGGACTAGATACTAGTTAGCAGCCATTGCTATAGAATATGTGATGTTTGTACATATCTCAGTCAGGGCATAGAAATGACTAAGGATATTATGGAGAATAGTAAACAATCTTAAAGAGCTGCAGAGTCTTATTTCACTAATATGTTAAATAGATAACAAAAGATTAGAAATGTCATGGTAAAACAGTAAGCTGTACAATATGGGAACCACACTGTGATTAACATGCTAAAGATAGGATAAGGTCACATAATCAAAAAATAAAAAATAAGATTATAATATTTAGCACTAGAGGCTTAACAAGCAATAAAACTATTTCAATAAATAATCTGGACAAATATGTGAATATTGACCAATACAGGCATGATTACATAATCAATATATATATATATTTAGAAAGCCCTTGATTAGAGCTTTTCAATAATATCTAGATTTGAGGATCTAGCATTAAAGCTAATGAAGCTAAGGACTTGTTTAAAATGGAGAAATCCAATGCCAATATTTAGCTCCAATCTGGTACATCAAGTATATTGCAATTACATGAACATATCATACTTTGCTTTGAAGAGATAAATTGTAGTAGAAATCCTTGGCTACAATTTTGCTTTATATATCATGTAATTTCATTTAGATGCTGCCAAGATATGACCATTACAAGATAAACACCTCATTAAGCTGGTTATTGTACTTTTGATTTGAGAGATATTATTAGTACTTTGTATAGCCTTTCTTTGCCTTAAGTAGACTGTTTCTTTGTAGCATAAAAGAATGTAATGCATGCCACCCTTAATTCCTGTGGCTGCACACATCATGGATTCCAGGATTCCAGCCATACATACATATGTCACATTTCTAGCTACAGTATATAGAAGGCTGCTCCTCCCCTGTACCATATCCTTTCCCCCTTGGAAACAACATATCCATATCTTGCCCTGTTCAATATCGGAGTGTTTCCACCTCGCGGTGGTTTTCCAGCGAGTTTCTCGAATGCAGGCACGAGACTCTGTTTTTAGTCTTTTACATAACATGTTGAGGGTCACCCTGACATCGCCCATTTGACAAGCGCAAGTATTTTTTGTTAGAATTTGTTACCTACACTCTACCGCTTACATAAGCTTATAACTACATCGGACCTAGGATAATTAGTGACTACAAGTATCCTGCAGTTTTACATTTTTGCGCTCACGCAACCAGGCTGCCAGGCTCGCTCGTGCATAGAATCCTGACCATGCCGCTAAAAAGGACTGCCTTTCTGGCTTCCAGTATTACCACCGTGACTCCTTGGTCCCGTTCCCCGCCGAGTTGCTATGAGCTAGACCTTACGCCACATGTGTGCCTAATGTCTGGGCTTCCTAGCTGATGGGCTCGCGACATCCATGTGGATGCCTCGTTTGTTCATTGCTGTAGAATGGCTCGCCAGCATGGCGGATCCTCTTAAAGACGATCCCCTCCTTCTCTCGCTGGAACTGAACCAGTACGAATGTCAGCGTCAACCCATCCAGTGGACCGCTGCCCCACCTGCCAAGGTATCAATGCGAGTCAGCGGAATCTGGCGGTCTTTATCGATGGTACGTCTAACAAACCTGGTGATAATGTAAGTGCTTATACATGCCATGATCCTCTATAACTAACCGTTGCGCGGGTAGAACACAAACGTCAGAAAGCTATTTCACCAAGTAGATTCGAAGGGAGAAGGCTCTGAGCCCAAGCAAGATACGAAATATTTCAGTGGGATCGGTGCATATGACACCGACCATCTGTCTCAGCTCGATCGTATGCAGAAGGGGGTCTACAGCTTGTTTGAGCAGTGGCTTGGTTGGTTGGTTCTGATAATTTCTCCTTCAGCAACTCGCGCAACTGACCGATACAGGAATGTGGATAAAAACGTCAAGAATGCGTACACTTGGTTGGCAGAAACCTATCAGAAGGGAGACCGAATATACTTGTTCGGTGTGTCCACGTCTACCACTGGCTCTAATAGAGGATGTGACACCTGCAGGGTTCTCTCGAGGCGCCTATCAAGTGCGGGCACTTGCAGCTATGATCCATGAGGTGAGTCCGTTCACTATTTGTCCTTTTGATTGCGGTCGACGGCTTCACATTTATAACAGGTTGGCCTAGTGAAAGCGAATAATGATGTCGATTTGTCGGTATCCCCATTGTTATTTTTCACGAGTCCCGTACTTGATGAGCGTATGCAACAGGGCATATGGCCATTACCGCTCCATCCACCCGCATGATCCCGAGAAGATACGGAAGAGAATGGCATTCAGAAGGGAGTCATGTCATAAGGGTGTGAGGATCCATTTCGTGGGGGTCTGGTGAGCTCAATCTCTTTATCATCTCATCCCTAGTATCCTTGGCCGACATCGTCTAGGGATACCGTGTCTTCCTTAGGTCTAATCAAGAGGGATGTCCATATCACGGCCTCGGCAACAGTAACGAACGCGTGCCATTTCCGACATGCACTTGCTCTTGATGAACGTCGAGTCAAGTTCATACCAGAATACTTTACAGAGGTGAACGCGCAGCCCAGAAAAGTAGAAAGTCAGAGACTCGATGTCAACAATGTCAAGGAGGTCTGGTTTGCCGGTAGCCACTCTGATGTGTATGTAATACGACTTTCTATTCAGAAGGCGAAACTGACACGTTTCTGCGTCCAGCGGTGGGATCAGCCGGCACCACAGTCATATGGATGACCTCTTGGATTGTGACGACTCTGTGTCTTACCCTGTTCACGCTGGCAATGTATCACTTTTGTGGATGAGACGGGAAGCTGCTGCCCATGGTCTATTCTTCAAACCGGGAGAGTTTACCTGGGACCCAGAAGATGTCGACAATGGCAGGAAGGATACAATGACGTTTCCATGGAAATTTCTCGAGTTCTTGCCAATTCGCCACCAAGTATCGTTCAGTGGTACTGGTAGACACGAGCTGAGGTGACGTCACCCTCCAGAACCCACTGTCATCGCTAATTGACGACCGTTTGCAGGTGGCACCTGTCTCGTACCCGCTCAGTCCTTCCTGGTCAGCGGATTCATTCTTCCATTTTGTCTGGCGATGTGTATACACCCAGTGCTACCCTACGAGATGATGTCGACATTCCGACTGGTGCACAGGAAGCTTCCGACAGTCTATGGACAACTGAACTCATAGATGAGGGAGCAACGAACCACCTGTTAACATTATTGCTTACCGATCAAGAAAGGATAATAAAATCTCTCGAGAGGACGCTATTCCTTCTTAGTTTCAGTGAGTTCCGCCTCTCTCGATCGATAGCTGCCCATTGGTAACATGTGACTGACGCTCTCAAACTATCTAGGGATGGACAATGGACAGACTCAAGCGATAACCATACCCCAATGGATCGAACAATCCGTTCGCACGCAACCTGGCCTTGCTAAGTTTACCCTCACTGTCATTTATGACGTGATCTGTAGGCTATCATCCATTACCTTGCTCGGCCACGCTGATCCTGTTATTTCGACAGCCAACTTTTCTATTCTCGAGGAATTATTGGAGGATGCGAGGAACGCTCTCTGCGACATATTGAGCTCCCCTACGGATTCACCCGCAGATTTTGTCGTCATACGATTCTCGGCGAGGCATCAACCACTCCGACAGCGTTTTTTTACTCCCAACGTGACCAGGGCTCTCATGAACGCACTGGAATGGAGCACAAAGAAACCCAATGGGAGCTTATTCCCACTGGTTATGGTCATTCTACGCCACCTTATCAATGACGGTGCGTATAATCAATGCTCGCTGGCTAAATACCTATTGATCCATCAAGGATAGATCATCTAAGAGACGATGTCATTAGTCAGCTCTGTCACAGGCCTGACGAGGCCGAAATTGGGCAAACAAGGCTCTCTATGGCATTGGAATTGAATGGTAATGATATCTTGCTGAGCATATACTTCGTTGATCCATATTGTCTTAGCACCTAGCCAGGTGGTAAGGTGGCTTAAGGTGGTGACATCTTTTGCTGAGTACCGGGCGGGTTAGAATTTTCCAAATCACTGTCGTGCTTTGTGTTCACCCATTCGACAGATCTCTGCAGAGAGTTGGTGCCTAAAGTGACCGGGTTGGCAGAAACAGAGAGATGTCCTGTTGGTTCGGCAGCTGCTGAGGCTCTGGCCGCATTGAACCAGCCACGTGAGTCGCAGGTTTACTAGTGCACACCCTGTTGCTTGACTGGTATCTCGGAATCAGTCACTGAAAATATCCACATGCTCAACATCCTAGGGTACCTTGGTGGGATTCTCCCTCCGCTAGATGCGGAGCTGAGCAGTAGTACCTCACTCGACAACACCGGTGACTTGCCCCGTGGATTGCGCGTCATTGGTGAGTGTGTCGTGCGCATCTCTTTCTATTCCTGACTTGTATCAGGTTCAGAGGAGCTCGACGAGAAAGTAATGCGTAGGCTCGTCTTAACCATTGAGTCGCGCAATGTGCATGAACGCAATGCGGCGACATTGACATTACTGAAGTTGTGCAGCTGTGAGTTTTCAAGCGATATCGCTTACGGGGCTAATGATTGGCAAATTAGATTTGGTAGTTCGAGAATTCTGCATGCGAGACAACGTGGTGGACATCTTCGTGAGGCAGCTGAAACAAAAGGCAACCTCATTGCTGGCGGCGTATGCTCTAAAAGTGTGCTTGGAGCGAGGTGAGCGTGAAGCTAGGCTGTGGTATGAGGATACAGTTGACTAATGCATGAATGAGGCATGCCACCTTCCGATTTTGGTCGCGTTGCACAACTTATCGTTGTGATGGTTAACAAAGGTTGGTTTGACGACGCAGTGGGCCGCGTCGAAGGCTTTAAGATCTTTCGTGGTCTTATGACCTTTGGTAATCTTGAATGATTTTTACCATGGAAACCTCGTATTGATGTTGTGTTGGGCCCAGAGCACCTACGGCGGCGAGTGGTCGGCTTTAACATAATTTCCACCTTGTTGAAGAAATTCGAGCATGGTGAACGCCATGACGTCCGCACGAGCTTGATTTGCCTTGATATCCTTGGTAGATGTACAGTGAATGTGTCCACTTACGTGGCTGACTCGTTTGTAGAGCAGGATAGTTTGGGGGAAATGACGTCGATCGTGAAGCAGAGCGTCGCCAACTTGCAAGACAACAGTGAAAAGGTTCAGACGAAAAGTGTCAAGATTCTTGCTGCACTTGCTCAGACAGGTAAGCACGTCTTCCGGCCTCCGGTGTGCAACCACTGAGGAGCAAGCCTAGCGGCTGGTGAGAGGGTTATAAGCGAACACGTGGCCGATATCGTGAGAAAGCTTCCCCTGCCTTCGGGCAGCCCGTCTCGATGGAATTCGCAACCTCTTGGCCCTGTTTTTGCATTGTCTGACCTGTGCAAGAATGGTAAGTCGGGAGCCTCTCTGCTTCGACTCGAAATATCCATAATTATTTTTCTCGTCCGACTCAGAAACCCTTCGCAAGCAAATCCTAAACTCGCCGGAATTCTCTGCATGGAAGGCAAGGTATCAACATCGTGCTGGAACCTGATTAGATGTGTCCGAACGGTCGGTTATAAGTACTCTCTATCCGAGGCCTCATAGTTCATGCCCATACAGTTGAGCTAGTTTATTTATAAAGCACTTGAGTTCAACAATGTCATCCCCTGTACTACACGTTCCAGTTAACTTAGCATTCCTGCGTGCGCACGGGGCACACTTCAATGAGCGAAATGGAGAACGTATTCGGCAGAAATTATGCTGCTGCGCGGTTTGAACACCTCGACTGCGCTGCTGTTACCATGGTGGTGCAAATGCTCCCAGAAGTGCAATAACTTTACTGATTAGTAAAAGTTATGCCCATATGATGAGGGTGTGATCAACATCCGGAACAACTCCACATCTGTTGCTGCCATGATTGCTTTCCCATAGGATACTGCAGTGCAGTTCAGAGATAATTTTGCCATATCAGGAATTTTACAAGGATCTAATTTGAGCTTATTATAGCTATTTTGACTCATTGTAACTTATTATGATAAGTCAAAATAGCCATAATAAGCTCAATGGTTTTGGAAGTTACTATAAGATCTTTTAGAGAAATCCCAGATTTCTCCATGCTAAGTAGTAAGTGTTGGAATATGTTGATTACCTACCATCTACTGCTTATATAAGCTTATAGTTATATTGGACCATTAGTTACCTTAGGATACTTAGCAACTACAAGTATTCTGCAGGTTAGTACTTACTTACCTATCTAATATGTTATGGTGTTGATCTCCAAATGACCCATCCTAACCATAAATGGTCTGCCTTGAGAGGGTGCATTAGTCTTGTTGTTGAATTTGATTGGAATAGATAGAGGAGCAATGTGTGGACTCAGGGTAGCAAGGCCTGAGGAGCCATAGCACAAGTTAGGACTCAAAAACTAGCCTGTATTGATAGGCAGCATTAAGAGGATAATATACAAGATGAACAAGTGGTTAAGGCTGGAGAGCTGAAACCAAGGAACTACCTGCTACTTATACTAATCCTAAGTATGCACAGACCACCCAGTATATCCAGCACATATCTAAATATAGTAAGTGGGCATAGGGCAAGGATAAAGGGTATGACCAAATGGGCCATGTGGTAAAGGGGTGTATTAAGGGAGAGACTATGTAGAATAGAAGTTAGGGTTTAAAGTAAGCAGAGATTAAATCATGCCCTTAGTCATAAGGCCAAGGAGATCCCATTTAGAGATCTGCCACAATCAGATCTGACCCTCATCTAGATTAAGATCCAGATTTATTGGAGATAAGATTGGGAGAGCACCTGTCATCTGAGATGCTAGATTTAACCATAAGCTATGCCTAAATCCCAGGGGAATACTCTGATATAACAACTCAATCATATCCTAGGGTTTGTCTTGTTTTGGCAAGAATGTCTCATGGTCATATGCTTGTTATGTGACTCTTCTGCTAGCAAATATTACATTTATAACATAATATATAGTGACTACAAGTATCCTGCAGTTTTCTGCAGTTTCAACAGTAAGTGGTTCTTGTTATAACCAAGGACCTGACAATCAAGAATCAGAATAAAGATGGAAACTAAAAAAAAGACTATAAGTAATCAAACCCTAACCCTCTTCTAGGGTGGTGCCTTTCTTATAGAAATCTTAAAGAAACTACTTTATGTTATAAACTTGACTAGCACACATTAGCTTTCCATTTATGGTAATCCTTACATAAGCTTAGAGCATATACTTCATAACATTTTCTAGTTTATGTTCTTAGTAGCTTAATATCTACTAAGGGTAAGCCCTATTTTTATAGGCATCTGCTACTATAATAACCTACCTTAGTTCTCATAGATAGTACTCCTAATATCAGTAGATTGACATCTACTGAGATTCTTATAGGTTATTATAATTTCAGTTAACCTTTGCATAATACTTCTTTCAATATTTCAAGGATATACTCAGAAGTGAATACCACAAGAAGGTCAAGACTGGGAAGTCCTGACTACTAGCAGTCACCCATTATATACTAATGGTACATGCATATAGATCAAGCTGCACTGAGCAACAAAACTATTCTAATGTTTGAAATATTTTGATTGTTGGACTAATAGCATCTGCAGATTTGATGCTAGACCTCCAAACATAGATATCATTGGAAAGCCCTGATCAAGGGCTTTCTAACCATATATTTATTTATTATATAATTTCTTCTATATCAGTCAATATTTATACATTTGTTCAAGCTACTTATTAGAATAGTTTTGTTGCTAATATATTGAAATATCAAGATCAAGTGCTGCAACATGCTATTACATAAGCATCAAGTTACATGATTTACAGGA
The DNA here is from genome assembly GCA_038089275.1 of Pulveroboletus cf. rosaemariae. Taxonomy (NCBI): domain Eukaryota; kingdom Fungi; phylum Basidiomycota; class Agaricomycetes; order Boletales; family Boletaceae; genus Pulveroboletus; species Pulveroboletus cf. rosaemariae. The sequence goes on from JBBPKN010000620.1 coordinate 30,518, forward strand.
AGTTCAACATGATGTAAAAAAATCAAAATACCATCACTTTTCTTACATCTATTATCATGAAATCTGTCTTCATTAATTAAACCAATCAAATAATTGCTCTCTTGGAATCAGGCCATTCTACTCATGAAATTCAAGCTTCTACTGGTTTTGAACACTCCACTATTCACAGAATATGTGATAAACATTGTCCTAACTTGCCCAAGAACTCTGGTGGCTATTCCTTTTTTATTACTTTTACTAATATATAATATGCTATTTGTTTTATTGGTACTGGCAAAGCTGAAAATGCTGTCCAGGTTACCAAAACTCTTCAGGAAATCAAAATTACTCCATTACCCCTCAAACCATCCAATATCATTTTAGAAAAGCTGGCATGAAGGCTGTAATGAAGAAAAAAATGCCCTTTTCTCTTTAAGCAATATAAGATAGCTAGAATAAACTTTGCTTTAAGCCATTAGAATTGGACTGTGAAGGATTGGAAGCAAGTTATATGGTCAGATGAGATCAAAATTAATTGCATTAAATCAGATGGCAAGAAATGGGCATGGAAAAAGGCAGGAAAGAAATTGAGTAATAGGCTAGTGCAAAAGATAGTCTAATTTAAAGAAGGATCCTTGATGATATGGGGGTGTATGATCTGGAAATGGGTTGAAATGGGTTACAAGATTAATGGTAAGATAAATGCCAAGCTTTATATCCAGATTCTGGAAGATAAGTTGCAATAAACTCTTCAATTAACATGCATTCTTTGCATAAGGGCTTGCTGCTACTACTAAATGAGCTGGACTTATCCTAACCCTAATCCCATCTTAAGGTGCTTCTTCTACTAAGTGAGCTTTTAAGTCTAGTGGCTCTAACTAGGCATGATAAAGGAGAGGATGAGCCTAGTCAAGACTGTGAAGGAATGAACTCCAGCTGGGTCTTAAGGAAAAACCTCTAAGGAATTACTTGTGAAAGCTCAAGGCTCAAGTAACAAAGACTGGAGAGCCAGTTTTTTACATTCTTGCCCTTATATATTGTCTATGGACTATTCTGACTAATACAATGTGCTACTAATCAGGGAATGTCCCAAATCCTGGGCTAATAGATAAGGAGGGAAAGTATGAAGTGGATATGAAAAAGTGCTGGCAAAGGATAGGCATGAATATGAAAAAAGAAAGAAAATGGTTCTATGAAATGAAAGTATAGGATCAGAGGTGCTGTACTCATGAGAATGGGAATCTCTGCCACAGATGAGATCCAATCTAAGATCTGCCACAGATATATCTAAGAGTAGATTTAAATTCAGATTTAATCTAAATGAGGTCCATAGAGATAAAGATGGAGGGCAGTTCCAGGGAAGATCCTGGGAAGATCCATGTCAGGTGATTAACTGTCACATGACCACTGCTGGGAAAGAGAATAATAAATAATTTTAATAGAATGGAACCATAAACTAGGATTAAGTCAAAAAAGGTATTTTTTGTGCATAATCATATGATATTACATGATTCATTCTGGTGCTGCAGTGTCACTTCATAATACTAATACTATGAATTAAATCTGGATAATATTATCTTTTAACAAGACAATAATTTCAAGCACACTAGCAGAAGAGCCAAGAAGTGGTTTGCTAACCATGGTTTTAAGGTTATGGTATGGCTAGCTCAGTCTTCAGATCTTAATTTCATAGAGTATCTATGGTTTCTTTTCAAAAGAAGGCTAGTTAAGTACTTAGAGCCATCTTCTAGTGTAATAGAGTTTTGAAAGAGAGTTTAGGCAGAATAGGACAAGATTAAAGTAAAGGAATGTTAGTTATTGATTGAGAGTATGCCTAGAAGAATTCAGAAGGTCATTAAAGCCAAAGGAGAATATACTTTATACTAGTTTTTGATATCCTTGATATTAGCAACAAAACTGTTTCAATGAGTAATCTGTTATAAAGTGATACTCCAGCACTAGAACTAGTCATGTGATCTCATGTGATTATGCACAAGAAATCTTTAATGTGAAATCCTAGTCTAAGATTTCTTCTTTATTTAGAGTATATCTAGTGGAAAGTTACATAATAGCATGTGATATGGATTATCCTAGGATTTTCTCTGGCAATGCCCTAGATCTAATCTTCATAGATTCTCATCTAAATCTCATCTGTGGCAGAGATCCCTGTTTTTACTGTTGCTGCATGGTAGATTCTGCATTCTTCTCTTCTCTTCCATTTCTGATCACCTCATGGCTTACTGCAGGTAGTTAGTCATTTCTTACTTATATTCTATATCCCATTTTCTTTTTAGTTAAAGTTTCTATATTGATATACATAGATTATCTGGTCTGTGTGCCAGTCCCTGAAATATATAAGAAGCAAGAGGGACAAGGACTGGTCCCCCAGTCTTAGTCATGTGAGCCCTAGATTAGGCTTTCACAAGTGATCCCATGAAATACCACTAAGATTTGGGTAAAATTCTTACCTTTTATGTTCTTGTAAAGGCTCATTTATTTTCTTTCCTCATCTAGTTAGGACTACTAGCATAAAAGCCCATAGGAACAATCTAGTAATCCCAATCTGGGATTAGAATTAGATCTTATTCATTCTTTTTTTCTTTTAGATTTAAATTTAGGGCACAATAGTTGGTTATATTTTATAATCTGGTCAAATATGTAAATATTGAC
>JBBPKN010000621.1:0-33133 GCA_038089275.1 Pulveroboletus cf. rosaemariae
GACAATGTAATCAACCTCATATTTTTCATGGCCATCTTCTGTGATAAGGATAGGATCAGGAGTGAGAATGTCTTGTCCCCATAGAGATGGCAGATATGGTTTTATGCACAATACATTAACTGTAGGGTGAATGTGCATTGTAGAAGGTAGTTTGAGATGAACTGCATGCAGAATGACTTCTAGCACTGTAAAAGGACCAATCCATTTCTTGGATAGCTTTTTAGATGGATATGGAAGTGTAAGATTCTTTGTGGATAGCAGAACTTGTTGACCTTTCATGTACTGTGGAAGATCTGTTTTATTCTGTTTTTCCATCTTTAAATGAGTTTGTTCCAACACTTCCTTTACATCTTTAAGGGATTTTGACATATCTCATAAGAAATGAGAGGACAGATTAACTGCAGAGGGTGCTTCAAAACCCAGATGAGGATAATAAGTTTTCATGATTTCAAAAGGAGAAGTCTGAGTTGAGGTGGAATGCAAGTTATTATGATGATATTCTGCAATTTTAATCCAATCTGCCCAAGATTCCTGTCTTTTGGCAATAAAGTTACAAAGATATTGCTCCAATTCCCTATTTATTTGCTCTGTTTGACCATTGGTATGAGAATAATATGCTGTAGAAATCTTGTGTTTGATCTGAAGAATTTTATTGAGCTGCTTTATGAATTCTGAGATAAATTGGGGTCTGCAATCTGAAACAATAGAGGAAGGAAGTCCATGTCTGGACCAAACATGATCCCTAAATAACTCTGCAACATAAAGAGAAGCAAGAGAAGAATGGCATGGAATGAAAACAACTTCTTTTGAAAACCAATCCACTACCACCATGATAGCATCAAAACCTTTTGATGTTGATAACCCCATAATAAAATCAACAGAAATATCTTCCCATGGAGATGATGCTGTAGGAAGAGGACAAACTGGAATAATGGCTTCAGATCCCTTGGATGTAGCACATGTTGAACAATGTAAAATAAAAGATGCAACATCTTTATTGAGACCTGGCCAATAGTAATATCTAGATAAAAGTTGTTTAGTGCAGTTTTGTCCTGCATGACCATCTAATGGAAAAGAATGAAAAAGATTAAGAGCTTCTATTTGTAATTCTTCAGGAATGAAGATTTGCTTTCTTTTATTTAAATAGATGTGATGTTCTGAATTATAACACCAGTTGGAAGGAAGACATAAGTCAACTGATGCCTGTTGTACACAAGAGAAAAAGGATGATGAAAGGGAAACAACATGGTGAAAAATGTGAGGAGAAAGCATAATGATTTGTTTATTCAGTTCTGGTTTATTTTCAAAGTGGTCCTGTCTTCTGGACAGAGCATCCACTCACCCATTAGTGGAACCCGGTTTGTAACACATTTTGAAATTGTATTCTGCCAATATAGCTTGCCATCTAGCTTGCCATGGAGACAGATCCTGCAGTCTTTTCCAATACTCCAGATTTTTGTGATCTGTCCAGATCTCAAAGAAGTCTCATCCTATTAAATAATGATACCAGTTGCACAAAGCATGAATAACTGCAAGGAGCTCTTTGTCATAAATGGGATAATTCAATTCAGCAGGATCCAAAGAGTGAGAAATATAAGCTGCTGGTCACCAAAGACTGTCTTCTTGTTGGTAAGACAGAACTGCTCCAATGGTGACATCTGAAGCATCTGTTTCGAGTCATACAGGTTTAAAGGAATCAGGGTAATACAAGAGTGGTTCAGAGGTGAGGATTTCCTTGAGACAAACAAAAGCTGCCATGCAAGCTGATGTCCATTCAAATTTAATGTCTTTTCTTGTGAGGGAATTGAGGGGTCTTGTGATATTAGTGAAGTTTGGAACAAATCTTCAATAATAATTTGCTAATTCTAAAAAGGCTTGAACTTGTTTGATGGTTCTTGGAATAGGCCAATTTCAAACAGCACTAGTTTTATTAAGTTGCATCTGTACCCCCTTTTTTGATACAACCATGCCCAAATAATCAACTTGTTCTTGAGCAAAGTGACACTTTGTGTTATAATTTTTATTCCATTTTCTCCATTTTTACTTCACCCTTGCAACTCTTCACATTGTCACATTACATGACCCTTTCACATCTTCACCTTTTCACCTCTTCACATTGTCACAGGTCTAGGTCAATCTAGACTACCTCATGTCTACCTCATGTATTATCAGGTCCCCACTCTAGTTTTGCCATTGGGCAGCTTATTGTACTATAGTTTAGGGCCAGTCCATTGTACATGGTCTGTGTGCATTTCTGTATACTATATAAAGGAGAGGTGCAAGCCTGGTCAACCCAGTCTTGTGCACTTGAGCTCTCTGCTTTCACAAGTCCAAGCCTCTTGTTTCTATTCTCTATCTTTTGCCTAGTTCTCTTGGCTCTAGCTCAAAGCCTTTACTAGCAGTAGTATCAGAGTGCCCTCAGGCCTCAGAAGTCATTAGAAGTTTGACACACAAGATCTGTGTCTCACTTTGATGGCTTCAAGAAAAGGTTGTGATTATGAAGACAACCTAATACTTCAGCAACTATTTCCAAGTGTTGGTTTTGAATTTTATCTTTAGTGAAAATCATAATATCATCAATATAAATGACCATATGTTCCCACATATTGTGGAAAATATTGTTGACCATTGCTTGAAAAGTACTTGGGGAATTGCACATTCCAAAATACATTACCAAAGGCTCAAAAGCCCTGATTGGCATTGTAAACGCTTCCTTCCATTCATCACCTTCCTTCATATGAATGTTGTTGTATCCCCATCTGAGATCCAGAGTGATGAACATATCAGCTCTGTTTAAGCTATCAATTAATGTTGATATCAAGAGTAAAGGATAGTTGTTCTTGATGGTATAATCATTTAGATACCTATAATTGTTTACCACCATCTTTCTTGCTGATAAAGAAAACTGGTGAAGTTTGTGGTGACTTGGATGACCTAATATACCCTTTTTTCATCTCTTTGTCAATGAATTCACATACTTCTTTCATTTCTTCATTTGAAAGAGGAATAATATGACCTTTCTTTGGAATAAAGTTTTCTTTTAACTTCACTGCATGGTCCCAAGGCTTTCTGGTTGGCATGCATTTGGATTCATGTTGTGAGAACACAGGAATAAATTCCCATAGTTCTTTTGATACTTCTTTTTTCAATTGCAACATTTTTTCTTCTGTAACTCTTCTTGAAATTAAATACATGTCACAATCTGCTGAACATCTAGGAAAGTCAATTGTTTTCTTAACCCAATCAATTTCCAGATTGTGTCTTGAAAACCAATCATATCCTATAAGAAGATCTAATGTTCCTAAAAAAGAAATGTAAGCATTGATATGTTTCTGATGCCACTTTCCATTTTTTCCTTTAATGGCTATATAAATAATCACATAGTGAGCAATTTTTCCAATATTACCCTCAGTTCCATCTGCATTATAAACTGTTAAAGGTTTAGGCATATCTTTTTCATACAAACCATATTTCCAGATAAATTTTTGATCAATGAACATCACTGATGCTCCAGAATCCACTATTGCAAAAGTTGGTCTACATGATTCCATTTTCAAACCATTTCTTCCCCTAACTTCTCCATTGATTTTTACACTTACACCAAGTTTATCTCATTCCTTTCTGTTAAATAATTTGGCTAGATCTTTTCTTTCTTCATTTTCTATTGCAAATAAATGTCTGTTAATATTATCAGATGGAATTAAGCACCCTATTTCCAGGGCCATGCTCAATCAAGATGCCATCATGGAAGGAATCACTTTGTTCCATTTCATTGTATAAACATTAAAAGAACAGGAAGAAAATAAATTGCATACTGGGAGTTCCATTTCTAACCTAACAGAATCCCTTAAACTTTTCCTGATGCTTCCTTCTGCTTTCATTCCATCTCGAAGACATCCTGAAAGTAAGCTCAGACCTTGTCCATACTATCCCATAACACTGCTGGTATTTCTTGGAACCTGGCAACATCCACCATATTGTATACCAGCCCAATAGAGACTGGTTCCACTGTTTGCCAACTGTTTATGTCTGGCAGAGAAAACTCTGAGAATTGAACAGGCTGTATGTACTGTGCCTATGCTCCTTGCTGCCTTTGTTGCTGATCCTGAGGCTGGGGTTCCTTGTCAAAATTGTTTGAAGGTCTTGGTGCTGCAGGGTTAAATACTCCCCTACAGTCCTTAGCCATGTGACCTGGTTTGCCACATTTGAAGCAAGTATGGACTTGCATTGCTGCCTGACGATCTATCTCCATAGGTACTCCATGCCCTGGTTGTGTGCCAACTGCTGTGAATCGTGGCTGGTTAGACTGAGGGGGAATGTACAGGGGATGATATTGATTATTCAGTGGATATCTGGGAGCTTGGTATTGTGGAGTAAAACGAGGGGCTGGCCTTTCAATATTCATTCTTTCAAATGACCTACCTATTTCTCTGCATTGTTCTACAAAGAGAATATAATCCTCCTTGATACCTTGCATGCAGGCCTGCTAATAGACATGGTACTGCACTTGTTCTCACATTAGCTTCAATGCATGGTCATCGCTGATGTCCAATTTCCTTCTGAGTACCTCAAAATCTTGAAGATACTTATTGATTGATAATGTATGGTGGAGTGCTTTTAATTTCTTTAATGACTCATGAGTGAGTTCATCGATATGAAAGTAGTTGTGTAACTCCAATGCAATACCCTCAAAATTTGGCCATAATGCCAATCCCACTTTTTCCCTACTTCTGTCTATGGCCAATCTATATTCTTCTTCCCTATCTCTGAACCTTTCAAGCGTAAGCTGTGCAAAGCCTTCTGCTCTATCTTCCAACCTAGATAGCACTGCTGCTGTCAGTTCCTTGTTGTTTCTCCACCTTTGTTCATTTACCCAAACCTGTAAAGAAATGAACCACTTCCTCCACTTCTTTTTATCACCACCCCATTTACCAGGGTCTGCAATCTTCTTCTGACCTCCTGTCCTTGTAAGTTCTTTGGTTAGTAACCGAATCATATCTCCAAGATCTGAACTCATATTCATTCCAGTTATAGTAGGGATTGAATGCTGGAAGGGCCACTGGGAGCATTGGTAAGGAGTTGGTGTGTACCAGGGTTGGGGAACAGGGTCTGGTGCAGTTGGTTGATTTGATAGGATTGAACTGAGCTTGGTTGACTCAGGTTTATTGGACAAGCTGGCATATGGGTCAAAGTTCAACAGGTTAGGCTACTGTCTTTGGGAGTCAGGATATGGTTTTCAGTGAAGATGAAGGATGAAGCAATCTGAGCCTATTTGTGGTTGCAACCTTTCTATCTCTTCCTCTCTTCTCTACAAAATCTTCTCTAGTCTGCTTGTCAAAAGCATCAAATCTTCTCTGGAAGGATTGTCTTCCAAATTCATCATCTTCAAAGCCAAGTACTGCTTCAAAGATAAAATCTTTCAACTGACTTTCATGTTCCCAAGAGTATTCTTTCTTCATGAAATGTTTTCTGATGATGATGCCCTTGACTAGTATTAATAGTCTTGAGCAAGTATTATAATAGGTAATGTCGATGTGTTCAACAATGAGCTCTAACCCTAATCAAGGGCTAAATGATGTTGATGTTGGTAGGATGAGAGTAAAGCAAAGTGTATAGGAACCCTAGTAAGGCCACTGTACTAGAAGATACAAGTGCTCAAGACTGGGGCTTGAGACATGCTAAGGCTACAGTATTTATACAGTATAGAATGGTGCACAGACCAAGACCCTGATGGGAATATTCCCACAGACCCTGAGGCACCATCAAATGGAAAAGAAGCACTCATGAGAATAGCCAATGGCTAAATAGAAATGAGGCTTCTAAAATGAAAGAAAGCAGAAATGAAAAGCAGGCTGAAGATATGAGGCTAACCCTATGCCCTGGGTCTAGACCTGTCATGTGACTCATCATGTGCCTAGATAAGATACAAGATTAGATAACCATGTGGAAAGATAAGATAAGGTCACATGATCAAAGTTTGAAAAAAGCAAACTATAATACAATGCCTCTAATGCTACCACAGATGTTTCCCCTTTCTTCACAAACAAGGGCTACTATCTGAACATCTCCATGCACCCAGAATGCAATCTCACCTCCACCTGAGCTTGAGAATACACCATAGACCTCAACTTTCTCCATGCCTTCCTTTATAAAGAAATAGCTGCCACCCAAGTCAAATACCAAGGACTCACAGATGCCCAATGATCTCCAGCACTGTACTTTAAAGTAGGTGACCAGGTATTCATCAAGGCTAAGTACTTTAGGACTATGTGGCCTTCCAAGAAACTTGCTGAAAAAAACTTAGGTTCTTATTTCATTATTGCTCAGGTGAGCTTGCTGTCCTTTACACTATGTCTCCTGGAGAACATGAAGTCCATTCATCCAGTTTTTCATGTTTCTCAACTTGAACCCTCTGTCCCCAATGTGATCCCAGATCATGTGCAACCACCTCCACCCCCAGTTGAGATTAACAGTGAACTGGAGTTTGAGATTTCTGAAATCCTAGACTCAAAAATAGATTGTAGGTGAAGGAACTGCAAATTACTATATTTGGTTAAGTGGTTAGATTATGAGAATACTAATGAGGAGACCTCATGGCTCCTTGCCACTAAATTAGGGCATGCTTCAGAGATTGTTGAGGAGTTTCATCTTCATTACCCAGACAAACCCAGGCCATCTTATAATTAATCAACTGTAGTGGATCTAGTGATCTAATCACAAGACCCTCTACCTATTCTAAGATTGCCTTTTCAATCTCCTTGTCTACCATGGAAATTTCGCCAACCTCCACACAAAATTTCAACAGCTCTGCTGCCACCTTGTCCACCTCTCCATCCTTGCTTCCTGAACTCCCAGTTTCTCCAGTCTCCTCTGCCCATGCCATTTCCAATGCATTAACCAGCTGCTCCAGCAGCCAGCTCTTGTGTTTGGCCTCTCACCATACCTTCTGGCCCACCTCCCTTATTAACGCCCCCATCAGATGACAGCCCTCAGCCACCTGCCGAAGACCCTCCTCTGTCTCCTCTGAGTCTGCCCTGCTATCAGGCACCCCTTCCTCTCCCACCTTCTGTCTCTGCTTTCTCTCTGGCTTCTCCTGGCTGGGGCATACGCACCTCACCTTTGCCTTTATACAGGCAAGGCATGATGTCAACTTGCCTGGGCCCACCTGATACCCCAGTTCCCAGTCATTGCACCTCTGGCACCCCAGTCTCTCTTCTGCTCTCCTCTTGCCATTGCTGTTACTTGACCCTACCTTCTGGGCTTGGCAAAGTTCCTTCACCTAAGCCCGTGTTAGAGTGCTAGGTCTGGACCCCATTTCCAATACTTACCTGTTTCCAGACCACTGCCACTGCTTTCTGAGCCTCCTCTGCTTTCTTCTGAGCCTTCTCCTCTCTTTTTACTTTTCCCTGCTGCTTCTGCTCAGTGTACTTCACATCACCAAGCTCCTCTTCATCTTCAATGCACTCCTCCAGGTGCTCATCAGACCAGGTGTGAATGTTGGTGAATGAAGACATGATGAGAGATACTAGTATGGAAGTCTCTGGGGTGGTACTTGCTTTTATGGTTTTCTGGCCAGCTAAACCCTGATGCCTGCTCCGCTCACTTATTCATCAAGAGCACATGCTTCACAGCCTTCAGGGGTTCAGGCCTTAAGAGGGGAATACTGTCACATCCCATGCCAATGGATCAACTCTGCTATGTCTCCAATGCAACTCCAGTTGCTTCTATGCTTTAAGCTGCTTGTTTCCTAGTTCCCTTTACCTCTGTCTTCTCCTACCTAATGATTGATTACAACTTTACCTATACTAACTCCATACCATTCTGATACAACTCCATTGTTCCTCTGACCTCATTTTCTGTTCCTGTTCCTTTGTACCACACTTCTCCCTGTCATCACTTAGTTTCAGTTTGACATTATTTGACATTGTCTCCTCTAACATCTCCATTTGTATCCAGGATGCATTGGCACCTGCTTTGCTTATGATACAACTCCTTTCATATCTCTGTTCCCTTTTTAGATAATCTGTCTCCCTGAGGTATAAGTACTGGAGTTCAGTATCTTGTATTTTAGTTTGAAGATCAACCATAATACAATGTTACGATCCCCCCAGACCCCTTCTGCCTCATGACTTGACATTGTGCCTCTTGTGGAAAAAAAGCCCTACAGCTGATTCTGGACCTCCAATAGTTTTTAACCCCTCTGTAAATCGGAGCACTCAGTACTAGCATAAGGGCATACCACATAAGGTGAAGCCAAGCCCCATCCACTCCAGAGTCATCTGGAGTACCCCCAGAGTATGTCAAAACAGTTATAATACAAACCTTTTTTTCTCTTTTATGATAGTATTTTCAAGGCAAAGAAATCTATTCAAAAGATTTTCAAGAAGTGTATCATTAAAAATTCTACTATGGATCCAGACCAAAACAAGAGAAAACAACCTTGGAGAGTTCCCACAATAGAGACAAAAAAATGGTAGCCTAGAAAGTATAAGAAAACAAGTAACAAGTACTCTAGACTGGTTCCCTAGTCTATGCTCCTGCCCTTTATATATTGCTACAAAGTATGCATGGACCAGGCCATAAGATATACATGAGGTAACTGGTGTACAAAAGTAATGCTAAATAAGGAAATAGGGCAATGGGAAACTAAATAGGAACCAATGGCAGATAAGAAGTAAATAGTAAAAAAAAGCAAGGTAGCAATAAGGCAAAGATAAGATAAGATATTAGAGAGCTAGACCATGATATTAAATAAAGGCTATGCTATAATAAAATAAAAGATCTAGACCAGGCTAGACCTGACACATGGTATAATACCTAATAAGATAAGATAAAGGAAAGGGGCTAAAGCAATACTAAATAGGTAAAAGGACTTAGCTTAGGGTAAAAATGAAAAATAACCCTTAGCTAAGTAGTGCCAGTATATAACAGATACACTATTTGATATTCAAAGATACTGTATAATTAAATTCTCTTTAAAAACTCTATTAATTTAATAATAACTTAGGGCCAATCTTGATGCTATAGATTCCCATATATATCAAGAGGTGAATCTCAAAGCTCAAGAAATACTTTTAGCAGAATTTCAAGAAATTTGAATAGTAGAGCAATATTATAAGCAGATTGCTCTTCTTAATAGAGATGGTGATTTTTGCCCTATTAAACAAACTCACCAATATTCTTCTGATTGACATAAGGATTTGAACTTTTGATTGTTGTTTTATTTTTTGATAGTTTTTCTAGTTATTCTTTACATTAACTATAGTTAAAGTGTAATTTCACACTTTTTTACTCCATGAATCTAAAAGGAAAAGAACTGAAGAAAACTAACTCTAACCCTATCTGAGAATGGTGATCAAGCACTGCTGCTACTGATGGCTTCTGAAACAAGGGAAGCCTAGATCTAGCAAAGGAAAAGAATGAGATCTAGACTTGTAAAAGCATGTAAATTACTAGAAAAAACTATAAAGAATGCTAGATTTCAATAATAATACTGGACACTAAATCAGAGCTTAAGAGACTAAGACTGGGAATCTAGTTCTTGCCCTCTTACTGTTATATCCCATACCTTCAATTCAATTCTGACCCAGCTTACAACTGATTCTTGCATCTAGTAAGCCAATTTAGCCCTCTGACTCTCCTTTATGCAGCTCTGGCCCTCCATTATCATCCCATTCCAATCCAGCTATGCTTGTACACTTTCTGCCTTGCCAGCAGTACAAGCTTCTCTAGCTCTTTGCTCCTGTTCTGCTCTAATCCTGACCATCCTGTCTCTGTTCTCAGTACATACTACCTTAGTTTTCACTTCATCTTCTCTAGAATACTCTGCTATTACTCCATACCTTGTTCTTCTCATAGTTACTGTTACTGTTCTTGTTTTTGTTCCTGTTCCTGTTTCTCTTTCACTTTTTCCTGTTATTTTTCAGTTTTAGTCTGATATGACTGAATATCTTCTTTTCTGACATCTTCATTTATCTCTTAGATACTTAAACATCTGTTTTACTTCTGAGATTGCACCTGTCTCATTTTACTACACTCTTAGATAGTTTTACCCTTTAAGGTATAAGTACTGTAGTCCTGTATCTTGTACCTCAGTATAAATATCAACATAAATACCCTTATCTTATTGTTATCCTCACTCTAATTGAGCTATCCAGCTTATTTTCTGACCCTCTGGAGTACTTTAGAGGATCACTGGAGCTGAGCAATATCCTTGAAGAAATTGTAAGGCCCTAATCTCATAACTAGACTTAACTCTCCTTGTTTTGCCTTGTTCTCCCATTGTTATGAAGTAACACTCCAGCACTAGAACCAGTCATGTGACATCACATGATTATGCACAGAATACCCCATTTTAAGCTTAACCCTAGTCTATGGTCTAGTTTTCTTGAGAGTATTTATTATTCTCTTTCCCTAGCAGTGGTCATGTGACCATAAGTCACCTGACATGGATCTTCTCAGGATCTTTCCTGGAACTGCCCTCCATCTTATCTCCATGGATTTCATCTGATCTAGATTTAAATCTGGATCTGGAATTTAAATGCATCTGTGGCAGATCTATAAATTGAATCTTATCTGTGACAGAGATCTCCATCCTCATGGTGCAAGCACCTCTGACCCTGCATTCATTTCATAAATACTTCTCTTCCATTTTCCCACATCCACATGGCCTCTTGCCATATTCTTCATTTCCACTTCATGCTTCCATTCTTACTTATCTATTAGGGTTTAGGGTATTCCCTGATTAAGTAGCACATGTACTTAGTCAGCATGATCCATGCTTCAGATTCCATAATATATAAGGTGAGGGCAGGCAAGCTGGGATTCCCCAGTCTTGCTTACTTGAGCTTTGGTTTAGTCTTACCTTTGAGGAATTACCCCTTTCATAGAGAAGCCATAAGATAATGCCTCTACAGCTTTCACAAGTGATCCAATAACCTTAGGATTAGCTTGGCTTCTCACATTCCTTTGCCTAGTTAGGGGCCACTAGTACAAAAGCCCTAGAATAGAAGAACAGAAGGTACTTACCAAGGTTAGGTTAGGATTTAGTCAATTCAGCACATCAGCTTGTGCTTTACCCATGTTGAGCATTGAGAACACCCTCCCCTCCATGATTGATTCCTTTGTAAATCAGGACACTGTGAAATGCAAGGGTGCATTACAGAAGATAAAGACAAGTCCCTTTCAACCAGTGTAACCTGTCTTGACTCTTCACTAAAGACCTCTGGACTCTCTGGAAATCTCTGAAGTTTAAGCCTGGATTATGTTGGTATAGCAAAAAGGGTATAAGTTTTAACACTTACCCTATATATATTCCAGGGACTGATGCACAGACCAGATAATCTATGTATATCAGTATGGAAACTCTGACTAAAAGAAAAATAGAGCATAGGGCATAACTAAGGGAATAACTAATTATCTGCAATAAGCCATAAGGAAAGTATAAGTAGAATGGAAGAAAAAATGCAGGATCTAATCATGAGACAACAGTAAGGTTAGGAATCTCTGCCATAAATAAGATTCAATCTTGAAATCTGTTATAAATAAATCTAAGATTAAATTCAGATTTAGATAAGATCTAGATAAATCCATGGAGATTAGATCTAGAGCTTTCCCAGGAAAGATTCAGAGAAGATTCCAGTTACATACCATTACATAACTATTTGCAAGAAATACTCTAAAATAAAGAAGCTAACTCTAAGCTAGAGTTTTGCATTAGAGATTTCTTGTACATAATCACATGAGATCACATAACTACTTCAAGTGCTTAAGTATCACTTTATAACAATAGTTACTCCTTTGAATAGTTATTCTGTTAGCAATTCAAAAAAATGTCTATTTAGTGTAATTATAATCATATATTAATGCATATTCATTATATTAGCATAAATTGTCAAATATATTATAAGTTTTTAAAAGCCAGTAACTCTTTAATTAGCCTTTGTCTCTTTAAATTTCCACCATCATTCTGCTCAACAATTTTTTCTTTTCTTTTATTATAATATTGGATATTAGAGTCTTTAATTTTATTTTGATAAATATAACCAACTACAAAGTAAAATGCAACTCCATGCTCTTCTACTTCTGAGAATTTAAAAGAAAAAAAGGAAAATTCTAACCCTATTTAAGGGTAGTAATCAAGTGCTGTAAATACTGGTGACTTCTTCTTAAGCAAGAAAAGTCTGAACCTAACAAAAATAGAATAAGCCCAGACTTATAAAAGCACAAGAGGTTGCTTGAAAAAACTATAAAAAATGCTAAGATTCCAGTAAATAGACCAAGATACTAAATCAGAGCTTAAGTAACTAAGACTAGGGAATCAGTTCTTGCCCCTTTTACTTTATATATACAGTGGCTCAAAAAACTGTCCCAATGTTTGCATATTTTGCACTAAATGCAATGGCTATCAATAACTACTAAATATCATGCTAAACTATAAGTATATGAAATGCAGTACTTGCTCTTGGCTTTCTATTAGTCCAATGATCAAAGCATTTGGTTATGTTTTGGTAACATGGAAACCATATCAAAGTGACAACTCATTGAAATAGTTTTTTGACTTTGAATTTCCATTACATATATTGGATCCTGAATAAAATGCCAACTAGCATCCTTGATCCTATTCCTGGGCACCTCTGTGTGTGCTTCCTTGAGACTAGAAAAGACAAGCAGTTCCTTTGAATGTAGAGGAACTAGAACTAGGCAAAAAAGAGAAAAAGACTTGAACTTGAAAAAGCAACTAGGGCTCAAGTGCACAAGACTTGGGAATCCCAGCTTGCACACCCCATTTATATAGGCTACAGTAATGCACACAGACCATATACAATGGGCTGGCCCTAAACTAATATACAGTAAGCAAGCCAATAGCATAAAAGAAGCAGGGATTTAGAAATACACATGTAAAACATGAGATATTACCTCTCTAGACCAGTGAAATGTGAAGAGGTGAAATAGTGAAAATGTGAAGAGTTGAAGATGTAAAAGAGTCACATGATGTGACAATGTGAAGAGTAAAGATCATGTCAGAAATGCAAAAGAAAGCAAGTTTGAAAAAGTGCATTATAATACTGAAGAGCTGTAAGATAGTTATATATCTTAGGTAAGTAATATATTTTGTCACCCTTATGTCACTAATTAGCCTGCAGCATATATAAACCCTACCATCACAAATAAATTCCCTCATCTCCATTATAAAACATCTTTCTGGTACTTAAAAAGATAATATTATTTTTCTTGCCTCTTTTAATCTTTCCTATAGGAAAATTGCATCTCAAACTAGTCTAGGGAAGTCTACTGTAGCTAGGGTCCTTTAGAAAATCCAACCAGAGAAGGAAAATCATCATGGTGATCAGTTTTCAAAACTTTCTTCTACTAACAAGCTGTTATAGTTTGCATTTTTCATTTTTCAATCATGTGATCTTATCTCATCTTTCCATGTGGTTATCTAATCTTTTATCTTATCATGTCATGTGATGGGTCACATGACTGGTCTAGATCCAGGGCATAGGGTTAGCCTCATGTCTTATACCTGTTATTAATCTCTGTTATTCTTCTATTCTAGAAGCATTGCTTTCTTTCAGCCATTGGCTATTCTCACAATGTCTTCTCTTCTTTTTGATGGTGCCTCAGGGTCTGTGGGAATATTCCCATCAGAGTCTTGGTCCATGCACCTTTCTGGATAGTATAAGTACTATAGCCTTAGCATGTCTCAAGTCCCAGTCTTAAGCACTTGTATCTCTAGTATAGTGGTCTCACTAGGACTTCTATAACATCTTGCTTTACTCTCATCATATCAATACTGACAAAATGTTATAAGCCCTTGTCTAGGGTTACTGCTCATCATTAACAACACTAATAATGCCAAATGTAACACTTGCTCAAGACTACAATGCTAGTCAAGGGCAATATCACTAGAAAATGTTTTTAATAAAAAAGAAATACTCATGGAGACACAAGAAGCAGTTAAAAGAGTTCATTTTCAAGGCAGTCTTAGGTTTTGAAGATGACAACTTTGGAAGACAGTCTTTCCAAAGAAGATTTGATAAGTTCAATAAACAGACAAGGAGGGATTTCATTGAGAAAAGAGGTAGAGACAGAAAGGTCGCAGTTACAGATAGATTATGGTCACTTCATCCTTTACACAGCCTAAAAACAGTTTCATACCTTTTCAAAACAGTAACCAATCCTGTTGAACTTCAACCCATATGCAAGCTCATCCAACAAGCCAGAGTCAACAGAGTTAGGGTCAATCCTATCTCAGCATCAGTTGCAGGTCCCAGATCCCATTCCCCAACCCTGGTCCATGCCAACCCCCTACCAATACCTCCAGCACCCCTCCCAGTGATTAATCCCTATAATGAGTGGAATAAATACAACTTCAGATCTTGGCAATATAATTTGGTTACTGGCTGAAGAACTTACCAAGATGGAAGGACAGAGGAAAATAGCCAATCCTGGGAAGTGGGGTGGTAAAAAGAAGAAGTGGAGGAAATGGTTTGTTTCACTGCAGATATGAGTAGATGAACAAAGGTGGAAAAGTAACAAGAAGCTAACTGTGGCTGTCTTGTCAAGATTGGAAGGAAGAGTGGAAGGATTTGTGCAGCTGACACTCAAAAGGTATCAAGATGCAGAGGATGAGTATCAACTAGCTGCAGATGGAAGTAGGGAAAAGTTGGGAATGGCTGCTTGGCCAGATTTCAAAGGAATTGCAATTGAGCTCCACAATTACTTTCATATCAATGAGCTCACTCATGAGTCCTTGAAAAAACTTGAAGGTTTATGACACAATTCATCTATTGATGAATACCTTCAAGACTTTGAGGTTCTCAGGAAAGAAGCAGATATCAGTGATGACTATGCATTGAAGCTGATAAGGGAACAAATTCAATACAAGGTCTATCAGCAGGCCTATATGCAAGGTATCAAGAAGGATTATATCCTTTTTGTAGAGCAGTGTCAAAACATAGGATAATTATTTGAAAGAATGAATATTGAACAACCTGCTCCAAGATTCACCCCTTGCTATCAAGCCCTGTGATATCCTTCTTCTAACCAGTATCAACCTTCTTACCTTTCTCCAAGACCAAATCAGCCTTGTTTTATGGCTGTAGGCACTCAACCTGGGCATGGTGCACCCATGGAAATAGATTGCCAGGTGGCAATGCAGGTCTGCACCTGCTTCAAATGTGGGAAACCAGGGCACATGCAAAGGATTGCCATGGGGTTTTTAACCCAGCAGCACCACAGCCCTTGAATAATTTTGGCAAGGGTCCCCAGCCTTAGGGACAGCAATAGAGGCAGCAAGGAACACAGGCACAATACATGCAGCCTGTTAGATTTTCAGATTTCTCTCTGCCCAACATAAATGGTTGGCAGATGGCAGAACCAGTCTCTATTGGGCTGGTATATAACATGGCTGATGCTGCTAGATTCCAGGAGATTCTGGCAGTATCATGGGGAAGTATGGATAAAGCCTGGGCTTACTTTCAGGATATCTTTGAGACTGAAAGGAAACAGAAGGAGGCTGCAGGAAAAGTTTAAGGGACTCTGTTAGGTTAGAAATGGAACTCCCAGTATGCACTTCTTTTTCTTCCTGTTCTTTTAATGTTCATACAATGAAATGGGAAAAAGTTGTTTCTTTCATAATAGCATCTCATTCAAGTGTGGCCCCAGAAATAGGGTGCTTAATTCTGTCTAATGATATTAATGGACATTTATTTGCAATAGGAAGTGAAGAATGAAAAGATCTAGCCAAGTTATTTAATCAAAAAGAATGTGATGAATTAGGGGTAAGTGTAAAAATAGATGGAGAAGTCAGAGGAAAAAACAGTTTGAAAATGGAATCATGTGGACTAACCTTTGCAATAGTGGACTCTGGAGCATTGGTGACCTTCATAGATCAAAAATTTGTGTGGAAACATGGTTTGTATGAAAAGAATATGCCTAAACCCTTAACAGTATACAATGCAGATGGAACTGAGGGTAATATTGGAAAAATTGCTCACTATGTGATTATTTATATAGCCATAAAAGGAAAAAACAGGAAGTGGCATCAGGAACAAATTAATGCCTATGTTTCTTCTTTAGGAACTCTTGATCTATTAATAGGTTATGATTGGTTTGCAAGACACAATCTGGAAATTAATTGGGTCAAAAAAACTATTGACTTTCCTAGGTATTCAGCAGATTGCAAAATGCATCTAATATCACAAAGAGTAACTAAGGAAGAACAATCCCAATTGAAAAAAGAAGTACCAAAGAAGTTATGGGAATTTATTCCAGTATTTTCATAGCATGAATCAGAACACATGCCTACCTGAAAGCCCTGGGATCATGCAGTGGAGTTAAAGGAAAACTTCATATCAAAAAAGGGTTGTATCATTCCACTTTCAAATGAAGAAATGAAGAAGGTACAGGAATTCATTGACAAGAAAATGAAGAAAGGATATATTAGATCCTCAAAGTCACCTCAAATCTTACCCTTCTTCATTATCAGCAAGAAAGACAGTGGGAAAAGAATGATAATCAATTATCAGTATTTGAATGATTATACCATTAAAAACAATTATCCTTTACCCTTGATATTGACACTAATTGATAGGTTAAACAGAGCTAATATGTTCACCACTTTAGATTTGTAATGGGGATACAACAACATTCACAATGCCAATAGGGGCTTTTGAGCCTCTGGTAATGTATTTCAGGATGTGCAACTCCCTGAGTACTTTTCAAGCAATGGTTAATGACATCTTCCATGATATGTGGAAGCATGTGGTAATTTATATTAATGATATTATGATTTTCACAAGGAACAAGAATTATAACCAACATCTAGAAATTGTTGCAGAAGTTTTAGGTCATCTTCATGACCATGACCTCTTCTTAAAGCCATCAAAATGTTACTTTGCCCAAGAACAAGTTGATTATTTGGGCATGGTTGTGTCTAAAAAGGGGGTATAGATACAACTTAACAAGACAAGCACTGTTCAAAATTGGCCTATTCCAAGAACAGTCAAACAAGTTCAAGCCTTTTTAGGATTAGCCAACTATTATTGAAGATTTGTTCCAAATTTCACTAATATAGCAAGACCCCTCAATTCCCTCACAAGAAAAGACATTAAATTTGAATGGACATTGGCTTGCATGGCAGCTTTTGTTCATTTAAAAGAAATTCTCACCTGCAAATCCCTCTTGTGTTATCCCAACTCCTCTAAACCCATTTGATTGGAAACAGATGCTTCAGATGTCACCATTGAAGCAGTTCTCTCCTATCAGAAAGAAGATAGTCTTTGGCAACCTGCAGCATATATTTCTCACTCTTTGGATACTGCAGAATTGAATTATCCAATCTATGACAAAGAGTTACTTGCTGTTATTTGTGCTCTTCATGATTGGTGGCACTATTTAATTGGCAGAGACTCCTTTGAGATCTGGACAGATCACAAAAACTTGGAGTACTGGAAAAAACTGCAAGATCTGTCTCCTCAGCAAGCTAGATAGCAAGCCACATTGGCAGAATTTAACTTTAAAATGTGTTACAAACCAGGTCCAACTAATGGAAGAGTGGATGCTTTATCCAGAAGACAGGATCATTTCAAAAACAAATCAGAACCAAACAAACAAATTGTCATGCTCTCTTCCCATATTTTTCAACATGTTGTTTTTCTTTCTTCTTTTTCCTTTACCTGTGTACAACAAGCATCAGTGGACTCATGTCTTCCTTCCAACTGGTATTATAGTTTAGAAAACAAAATCTATTTAAATGAAAGAAAACAAATATTTATTCCTAAAGAATTACAAATAGAAGCCCTTAATCTTTTTCACTCTTCTCCTTTGGGTGATCATGCAGGACAAAACTGCACCAAGCAACTTTTATCCAGATATTACTATTGGCCAGGTCTCAATAAAAATATTGCATCTTTTGTTTCACATTGTTCAACATGCACTATGTTCAAGGGATCTGAAGCCATTATTTCTATTCATCCTTTTCCAATGGCTTCAAGCCCATGGGAAGATTTATCTGTGGACTTTATTACTGGACTTCTGACATTAAAAGGATTTGATGCTATCATGGTGGTAGTTGATTGATTTTCAAAAGAAGTTGTGTTCATTCCATGTTTTTCTTCTCTTTCTTCCCTTTATGTTGCAGAATTATTTAGAGACCACATATGGTCTAGGCACAGACTTCCTTCTTCCATTGTTTCAGATCATGGCCCTCAGTTTATCTTGGAATTCATGAAGCAGCTTAATGAAATTCTTCAAATCAAGCAGAAGATCTCTACAGCATATCATCCCAGAACAGATGGTCAAACAGAGCATATAAATTGGAAACTGGAACAGTATTTGCATAACTTTATTGCAAAACAACAAGAATCTTGGGCAGACTGGATCAAGATTGCAGAATATCATCATAATAACTCTTATTCAACATCTACTCAGACATCTCCTTTTGAAATCATGAAAACCTATTATACATGTCTGGGTTTTGAAGCTCCCTCTGCAGTCAATCTGTCTTCTCATTTTCTATGAGATATGTCCAAATCTTTTAAGGATATAAAGGAAGTGTTAGAAGAAACTAAAATAAGAATGGAAAAGCAGAATAAGAAAGATCTCCCTCATTATCAGAAAGGTCAACAAGTTCTGTTATCCACAAAGAATCTCATACTTCCATATCCTTCAAAGAAGTTGTTCAAAAAATGGATTGGTCCTTTTACAGTTTTAGAAGTCATTTTTTATGCAGTTTGTCTCAAACTGCCTTCCACCGTGCATATTCATCCCACAGTAAATATCTTGCACATCAAACTGTATTTGTCATCCCTTCAAGGGCAAGACATTCTCACTTCAGATTCTATAATTATTACTAAAGAAGGCCATGAAGAATATAAAGTTAATTATATTGTTGACTCTCATATTAAAGGTGGAAAGTTGGAATATCTAGTTTATTGGACAGGATATGGGGAAAATGATCATACTTGGCAAACTAAAGATGATTTAACAAACTCCTCCAAACTTATTGAAGAATTCCACAAGTTACATCCTTCCATACCTTGTTATCTCTTTACCATGGACCTCAATTCATTTCATGCTCTGTTCAAACCTTATGAAAACTGTTATAACTTTTATTATATTTTCTTCATTTTTATTTCACCCTTGCAACTCTTCACATTGTCACATCACATGACTCTTTTCACTTCTTCACCTTTTCACTTCTTCACTTCTTCACACTTTCACCTCTTTACTTTATCACAAATCTAGGCTGGTCTAGACTGCCTCATATTTTACCTCATGTATTTCCAGGTTCCCACTCTAGTTTTGCCATTGGATGGCTTATTGTACTATAGTTTAGGGCCAGTCCATTGTACATGGTCTATGTGCACATCTGTAGCCTATATAAATAAGAGGTGCAAGCCTGGCTAACCCCAGTCTTGCACACTTGAGCTCTCTGCTTTCACAAGTTCAAGCCTCTGTCTCTTTTTCTATTCTCTTTGCCTAGTTCTGTTGGCTCTAGATCAAAGCCTTCATCCCATATTCATCCTCAGTAGTATTTGAGCACCCTCAGGTCTCAGAAGATTTCCATAGTTCAACACACAAGACCTGTGTCTCAAAAACCACACTAAAGCTGTATTATTAGCTGTGTCTTGTCTGGAATCTGAGATCTAAAAAGGGAGTAGTGTTATAGCTCACATTTTTCATTTTTTGATCACATGATCTTATTCTATCTTTCCATGTGGTTATCTAATCTTTTATCTTATCAGGTCACATGATGGGTCACATGACTGGTCTAGACCCAGGGCATAGGGTTAGCCTCATGTCTTATACCTGTTATTAATCTCTGTTATTCTTCCATTCTAAAAGCATTGCTTTCTTTTAGCCATTGGCTATTCTCACAATGTCTTCTCTTCTTTTTGATGGTGCCTCAGGGTCTGTGGGAATATTCCCATCAGAGTCTTGGTCCATGCACCTTTCTGGATAGTATAAGTACTATAGTCTTAGCATATCTCAAGTCCCAGTCTTAAGTACTTATATCTCTAGTATAGTGGTCTCACTAGGACTTCTATAACATCTTGCTTTACTCTCATCATATTGATACTGACAAAATGTTATAAGCCCTTGTATAGGGTTACTGCTCACTGTTAACAACACTGACAATGCCAAATATAACACAAGCATGCTATTATTTAACAAATTTTTTACTGGAAAGGCCAATAATGCAGTTCAGGCCACTTATTTCATCAATTCTATTGTCAGCACTTCTGTCTGCCCACAAACAGTCAGGAATACCCTCAAGGAAGCTTCTTTAAAAGCTGTGGTAAAGAAAAAAAACCTCTTTTTTCTGCTATTCATAGAAAAAGCAGGTTGGTCTTTGCTCTGAAGTACCAGCATTGGACTGTGGAGGACTGGAAGAGGGTAATTTGGTCAGATGAGACTAAAATCAATAGGATTGGATCAGATAGACAAGAATATGTGTGGAAAAAGAAAAAAAAGGAGATAAGTTCTAAGAAGGTCAAAGATATAGTCAAGTTTAAAGGAGAATTACTCATGGTATGGGGCTGTATTGGATGGAATGGTGTGGGAGTTTTGAGTGAGATTGAGGGAAGAATAAATGCTAAACAATATGTGGCAATTTTGAAGAAAAAATTGTTGCAAAGTACAGAAAATTCTGGAATTTCTTTAGATAAAATTGTTACAAACTGGCTTGCATAGGCTCTATGCCTAACCCTAACCCAAACTGCCTTGGGGTTGTGCTGGACTCAAAGTCAGATTCAAATATAGAGTAAAGAATAAAAGATATCTAATCCTAAATGAGATATAGGACTTAGAGATAGGGAATACTTAGGATAGCAAGGTCTAAGGAGTGAAGAATAAAACACTGATTGCTTATTGAGATGTCTAAATGTCTAAACAAACAAGTGCTCAAAGCTGGGAAGCTAAGAGCTACATAAGTAGCCTATTTATACTATCTAGGGTGGCATACAGATTACCAAGCCTATTAGGGATAAATATAAATATGGAAGTAGGGCATAGGGTGGTAAGGGTAATGGATATGACTAAATGGCCATGCATATCAAGAGACTAAATGGAAGAAAAGTTGTAGAATAAAAAGAAAGACTTTAGGGTCAATAAATATAAAGACAGCATTTTAGCCTTGAGGCCAAAAAGATTCCATTTGGATCTCTGCCACAGATCAGATGTCATCTAGATTAGATAGGAAGATACTATCATCTGAGATTGCTGACTAATCCTGTGCTAACCCTTTAGTCAAGGTATACTTTGATAAGACTAACCATAGCCTAGAGTTTAGCTTAATCTGGCATAGAAGTCTCATGATCACATGATAAGCATATGACTCTTGTGCTTCTAAACTTGTTGTTCATAACAAAAATTATCTTTTAGCAAGGTAATAATTCCAAGCATATCTCTAGAAGAGCTCAAATCTGATTTTAGGAGCAAGATATCAAGCTTCTGGATTGGCCTGCTTAATCTTCAGACCTTAATCTTATTAAACACACTTGGGATTATTTAAAAAGATACCTTTTAGGTTATGAGAGGGCATCTACAGGAGTTCATCAATTATGAGATAGAGTGGTGGTAGAGTGGAAAAGGATTTCTGTAAAGAAGTGTTAAAAATGGATAAAAGCATGCCTAGAAAAATTCAAGCAGTTATCAAGGCCAAGAAAGGTCATATCAGGTATTAAATATCATATTCTATTTAAAGTCAAAAAACTGTGTTCCAAAGTGACACTGCTGCACTAGAACCAGTCACATAACATCATATGATCATGTATAAGGAATCCCAAATTCAGCTTAACCCTAGTCTATAATCTAGTTCTTCTAAGAGTATTTATTATTTCTTTCCATTAGCAGTAATCATGTAATCATAGGTCATCTGATATGGATCTTTCTGGGATCTTCCCTGAAACTGCCCTTTATTCTTATCTTCATGGATCTGATCTAGATCTGATCTAAATCTGAATCTAAATCTTAGATACATCTGTGGCAGATCTGTAGATTGAATCTTATCTGTGGTAGAGATCCCTGTCCTCATGATACAAGCACCTCTGACCCTGCACTTCCATTACATAGCTTCTTTTCCATTCTTTCATATCCATATGGCCTCCTGCCATACTTTTTATTTCTGATTCATGCCCTTTACTCTATTCTATTTATGTCCAGGACTTAGAGTTCCCTGATTAGGTAGTTTATAGCTTAGTCAGCAGTAGTCCCTTGCAATATATAAGGGACAAGATAGGCAGGACTGGATTCCTAGTCTTGCTTACTTAAGCTCTGGTTTAGTGTTGTATCTAAGGAAACATCTCTTTCACAGATTATTTACACAATACCTTTATAGCTTTTACAAGTGGTCTATGCTTGGCTTATTCACATTCCCATTGCCTAGTTCAGGGCCACTAGTAAAAAGCCCTTTAGTAGTAGAAGGTACTCACCAAGAAGCACTTAGGTTAGGGTTAGAAGCATTTCAGCACATCTGCTTGTGCTTTAAACTATTCCATTGAGTTGTTATTTTGATATGGTTACCATGTTACCAAAATATAATCAAATGCTTTGATCATTGGACTAATAGAAAGCCAAGAGCAAGTACTGCATTTTATATACTCATAGCCTAGCATGATAATTAGTAGTTATTAATAGTTATTGCATTTAGTGCAAAACATGCAAATATTGGAATAGTTTTTTAAGCCACTATATATGTTGAATTTGGTGAAAATGTTATGAATAAACAGTTTACTAGCAGAAGTGTCACATGACAAGCACATGACTATGAGACTTCTATGCCAAACAAGAATAAACCCTAGAATATGGTTAAGTTGTTATTCAGAGCTTTTCCTTGGATGAAAGGCATAGCTTATGATTAAATCTAGAATCTCAGATGACAAATGCATCTCCTGATCTTATCTCTGTTGAATCTGATCTCAATTCAGATGAGGATCTGATCTAATCATGGCAGATCTTTAAATAAGATCTTCTTGGCCTTATGATTAAGGACATGGTTTAATCTCTCCTTACTCTGAGATCCTTATCTTCCATTTCTTATAGCTGTTATGAATGTAACATTCACTAGCAGAAGAGTCACATGACAAGCACATGACCGTGAGACTTTATTGCCAAACAAGGATAAACCCTAGGATATGGTTAAGTTGTTTAGAGTTTCCTTAGGATTTGGGCATGGCTTATGGTTGGATCTAGTATCTCAGATGATAGATGCATCTCCTGATCTAATCTCTGATGTATCTGGATCTCGATCTAGATGAGGGTCAGATCAGATCTATGGCAGATCTCTAGATGGGATCTCCTTGGCCTCATGGTAGAGGGTATGGTTTAATCTCTGCTGACCCTAGACCCTTTCTTCCATTCTACATAGCCTCTTCCTGATACACCCCTTATCTGCATGGCCCATTGGTCATACTCTCAGTAAGCACGCCCTATGCCCTATTTCCTTATTTAGTATTGTGCTGGAGAGACTAGGTGGTCTGTGCGCATTATAGCTAGGTATATATACTAGGTAGTTTCTTGGTTAAGGCTCCCCAGCCTTAATCACCTTGTTATCCTCATACCAAAACTGTACCACCTTCAATACAGTCTCTTTCCTCTAACTTGTGGTAATGGCTCCTCAGGCTTTGCTATTCTGAGTTCACTATTCATTATTCTATTCAAACCGAATCTGACAACAAAACCAATGCACCCTTTCAAGGCAGACCATTTAGGGTTAGGACGAGTTGATCCGAAACCGACACTATAACAATAGCCTCTTCATATATACCTTTACCACATGGCCCATTGGTCATACTCTCAGTCAGTACACTCTATGCCCTAATTCCTTATTTAATGTTATTCTATGCCCCAGAAATGGTCCATGCTTATCTAGAATAGGTATAAATAGCTAGTAAGATACAGTATAAGACTTCCAGCCTTAACCACTTGTTGTTCTTGTCATTATACCATCTACTCCTAGATAGCTCTTGTCAATAACAAGGGTTGTCCCTGAATACTAGTACAAATGGCTTCTCAGGCCTTATTACCCTGAGTCCACACCACTCTTTTTCTATTTAATTCAAATCTGACATCAAAACCAATGTACCCTCTCAAGGCAGACCATTTAGGGTTAGGATAAGTCATACAATGTTTGACACCATAACTGAAATGCAACTACTAATGCATTGATCTGAACCTAATTCTAATCCTTGAGAAGTACCTTTCTATCTTGCTATCTGGCTTTTGTGCTAGTGGCCAGGAACTAGATATGATGAGAAAGAGAGTAAGAGCCTAAGCCAGCTCCTAAGCCAATAGGGAACTATTGGATTACTTATAGGGAGTGGAGTATAGCCAGAAAAGACTAAACCAGACTCAAGTGAGCAAGACTGGGGAATTCCAGCTTGCCTACCTTGTCCTTTATATATTGAGGATCTTGGTGCATAGACCAAGCTGACTAAGTACATGAACTATCTAATCAGGGAACTTTAAGCCCAGTTATAAATAGAATTATACCAATGATGATAAAGCATGGAGTGGATATGAAAGAATGCCAGCAAAGGGCAGGTGTGGATATAAAGGAAAAATGGAAGAGAAGGCATAGCCTTGAAATGGAAGTGTAGAGTCAGAGGTGCTTGCACCATGAGGACAGAGATCTCTATCACAGATGAGATTCAATCTATGATCTGCCACAGATGCATCTAGAGTTCAGATCCAGATCCAGATCTAGATTAGATGAGATCCATGGAGATTAGATGGAGGGCAGTTCCTGGGAAGATCCAGGGAAGATCCATGTCAAATAACTGATAATTACATAACCACTGCTGGGAAAAGGATAATAAATACTCTTAAAGGATTGGAATCACAGACTAGGGTTAAGCTTAAAAAGGGATGTCTTGTACACTATCACATGATGTCACATGACTGGTTCTAGTGCTAGAGCGTCACTTCATAACAATAACAGAAAATCTTTACATTACAAAATTTGTCAATGAGATCTAAGATTAGAGAAAGGGACTAGACATCACAGATAGTATGCTCACTTAGATAGTGGTAGTCTTGACAGGGGCATAACTTTTTATTCTTTTTTTTGACAAAGAAAAAGAATAAGACTTAAAAAAAGTTAAAAAAGCAGATCTTTTTGGCATGGAGATTTTTCTTAAGGAATTCTTTAGTGGCTTAATGTTTCTAAACCAACTAAGGATAGATCTTACCAATCTTGGGTGTAAATAAGTCCTTAAGGTTGATTTTCTAATCATAAAGATAAAAGAGGGATAGGTGATCTAGAATTTTTAAAGTATTAAAGAAAACTAAGACAAAGCAGAGATGCTCTGTTGAAAGTGTGGTCTTAGGTTTTGCCTTTTCTGCTTTAATGGCCAACTCTGTGGAGGTAGTTAGTCTGGCTACAGTAATCTTGGAAAGATAGAATAAATAACAATCTAAGATTCTATTAATGTGTTTATTGTAGAGAGAATCCTGAATAGATTGTTTAGGAGTAATGTAGTCCAAGTATCAGACAAGGAGTTCATCATAGGGAATAAAGGTGTCATCAAAAAGTTCATCCAACTTTGTTATGTAGAAAGAGTTGACAAAGTAAATGTGTTCTGCATGTATGGCAGAGTCTAATATAGAAAGCATATTAGCTATCTAGTCAACAGTGGGGTTGGTCTTTTAAAGTCAGGGGAGTTCAAGAATAAAGTTTTCCTTCCCACAGGCTGTGACATGGCAGGAGACCTGGAAAATGTTCTATTTAATCCAAAGAAAAAAAATTGCAGATTCAGGTAATTTTTCCACATTTGTTTTCAGAGTGGTTGTCATATTGTCATATCCCATATCTCCAACCCAATTCCAACCCAATTCCAACCCAGCTTATGACTGGTCCTTGCACCCAGTAAGCCACTCTAGCTCTCTTACTCCCCTCCAGGCAACTCCAGCCCTCCATCATCATTCCATTCCACTCCAGCTATGCATGTATGCTTCCCACCTTTCCATTGGTATATACTCCCCCAGCCCTCCACTTCCACTCTGCCCTATTCCATTTTCAGTCCTATCTCTATTCCAGTTAAGTACTACCTTAGTTTCACTTTGTCTTTTCCAGACCACTCCATTATAACTCCATTACTAGTCCCACTTTCAGTTACTGTCACTGTTCCCATTTCCATTCCTGTTCCTTATTTCCCCTCACTTCATTCTGTCACCTCTTAGTTTTAGTCTGACATAATTGGACATTGTCTTCCCTGACATCTTCATTTGTTTCTTAGATATTTAGACATCTGCTTCACTTCTGAGTTTATACCTGTCTTACTTTGCCACACTTCTAGATAGTTCTGCCTCTCTGAGATATAAGTTCTATAGTCCTGTATCTTGTACCTCAGTATAAATATTGACATAAACACCCCCTTGTTGTTGTCCTCACTCTGCCCAAGCCCATAGGCTTACTTTGACTCTCTGGGTTACTCTAGAGTACCTCTGGGGCCAAGTAATATCCTTGAAGGAATTGTAAGGTCTCATTCCCATAACCAGGCTCAACTCTCCTTGTCTTGCCTGTTTCTCTTGTTGAGTACCAAGATAGCCTTCTTCCCCACCTTTAATATTTATGTAAATTGAAACACCAGAAAGTGCAAGGGTGTATCACATAAGGTGAAGCCAAGTCCCATTCAACCAATAAAACCCTTTCCAAATCCCTCTGAATGTCTCTGGAGTTATAATCTTCTCTAAGAAAGGAGATCAGTATATGTTTTTAACAGTTTATTCATACTTGGTATATGTTTTAACAGTATATTCATACTCTTACTTGCACTTCTTCAAGCCTTTACTTTAGGATCAGCCTAGACTGTCTCTTAACCCTCAACACCAAACCACCTGCATGCTTGGTGCACTTAGAGGTAATTTCTCCAAGATCTCCAGAACTTTGACCCATTTCTTATGCTATCTGTCAGGCTATGACCACCAATAACCCCATTATAACTTTGCACTTTTCTGGGCACCCAATTTCTAAGTTGATCTATCCTTCACATGGCACAATTTCCTTACTGCTTTCAACCTTCTGAGCCTCTCTGAACCACTCCAATGTTTTATAACATTAGTCACTGGCTCCAGTTGCTTGAGATACATGTGCCTAGATTCAACTTCTGACTTCTGACCCTAATATTCCCCTATTCCTGACTCTGGGCTCTCCAGAGCAGCTGTGACTCTATTTATCATATAGTGTCACCAATTCTCATGGACTCTTGAATGCAGTTTAGATTATGGTTGCCTACCCATGCACACTACTCCCTCTATTTTTCCCTGTTCCTTTCCAGCAGCTGACTCTGGTCCTCTGGCACTTTGTTGTCATCTGATAATCCTTGATGGAAAGCCACTCCATGTCACTCCAGACCATTCTAACCACCTTCTCATGCCTAGATCTTGTCATTGCAGTCTAAGCATTCCTTAGCCATTTTATAGCCCCTTTTTTGACAAGTCACTCCAGAATTATCAATAGGCTGTTATTACCCTCTTGCATCTGTTCTCTACTCCTAGGCAACCTATTTCTGGCCATTGGTTCTAGCCTTTTGAGACCTAGCTTTTCAAGTATGACAAGTCTATTAAACCTGAACTCCTTGTCTCTCTGACCTCTGGCACTGCACTTCTGTGCACTTCCAATCATTATGATCCCTCATTGGGTACCTTGTTCTATTTAGGATTTGAAAGCCCCAATACTCTGACCTTCTTCTGCCTATTCCCACTTTTTTCTAAAGCTTCTTCTTTTCCTTCATTTTTGCCTCTTCTGCTCAAGCTATTGGATCTCCATACACTTTACAAAGACTGTTGGATTTACTCTGTTGATGCCTAGCATTACCCTCTGCTGGATGGTTTGTATTCACTGATTCTAGGACACCACTAACTCATTCACTGAGGTCTGTTGACCCCAGGTATTGAGTAGTACCTCATCTGTTCACTGGATAACACATGCCAACACCTCATGTACTCTCTATAGCTTCATACAACTCTGGTTTCAGCTAACCCTGAATCTAAACCACAGTTTTTTTATCATTATCTGGTAGTTACAACTCCATTTCCTAAGTGCATGATTGTCTCTGTGTCACTCTGCTCTCTGTAGCAGGCCAGTTTCATCTGTTGATATGCCTACCAGGAAAATACCTCTGTCCACCTCTGATCTTTTCCAAAAATGTAGCATTTGACCCTTTATTCTTCTTTACCCCCTGGCATCCCCACCACCTGTTTCCTTATCCTCACAGTTTTGAGGTATACCCACCTTTCTGACCAACCAGGCTTCAGAAGCACCACCTCTCTTCCTCTGCACTCTGACATACTCACCATGTTTTATCTCACATGCCCAAAGTCTCTTGCCCTCTCTGGGCATCTCCATTTCTTTTCATCTCCCTGGAAAGCTCATCATTCCATCATGACTGTGCTGTGATTACCCTTTCTTTCCCTACTTGCAGTTTGTTATAATTTTATTGCTGTTATAGTCCGCTTTTTTCAAACTTTGATCACGTGACTTTATCTTATCTTCACCACGTGGTTATCTAATCTTTTATCTTATCAGGGCACGTGATGGGTCACATGACTGGTCTAGACCCAGGGCATAGGGTTAGCCTCATGTCTTCCAGCCCCTTTTCATTTCCGTTATTCTTCCATTTTAGAAGCCTCGATCCTTTTCAGCCATTGGCTATTCTCATGAGTGCTTCTCTTCCTTTTGATCGCCGTGCAGGGTCTGTGGGAATATTCCCATCAGGGTCTTGGTCCGTGCACGATACTGTAGCCTATATAAACTGTAGCATAGACGTCTCAAGACTCCCCAGTCTTGAGCACTTGTACCTATAGTGCATTGTGTTCACTCGTACTCCTACTCTCTCATATACATCTCTTTTCTCTTCATTCTATACGGAAGCCCTGGACTAGGGTTAGAAGGCAGACACAGCAAATGCAGTGCATAACACTTGCTCAAGACTTCTATACTAGTCTTCGGGCAAAAAGGAAAAAAGGAACAAGTACGCTCCTATGCGAAAGGATTTTCCTTGGGGGCACGAGGAACAATTACAGGATTTTATATTCGAAGCAGTTTTAGGATTCGAAGACGACGAATTAGGACGTCTATCGTTTCAAAGGAGGTTTGATCAGTTTGATGAACAAACAAGGAAGGATTTCAAGGCTAAAAAAGGCAGAGATAGAAAGGTTGCGGCATTAGAGAGATTGAGATCTCTTAGGCCCTCTTCGGTATTAAAAAAGGTTAACAGGAAACCCCAAACAGTTATTCAAGGTGTCGGCTCCATTTCACCAATCAGCAGAACCAGACAGCTCGTCCAATTCACCCGAGAACAACGACATCGAGCTCGGGTCTATTCTATTGGAACAACCCAATCTCCCATCCCCCGGTCCTTCTCACCAGCTCCCCCTCTTCCAGCCATCGATCCGTACAACGATACCTGGGACAATGGATACTGGCGATTTGATGAAGCAACTGGCAGACGAATTTTCCAAGATGGGTGGATCGAGGAAAATCAGAGATCCTGGGACTTGGAATGGAGATAAGTCCAAATGGAGAAAGTGGTTCGCACTACTCTCGATATGGGTAGTCGAACAAGAATGGAAGACCAATCGGCAGCAATGCGCTGCTGTACTATCAAGGTTAGAAGGAAAGGCTGAAGGTTTCGCACAGATTACGCTGGAAAAGTACATCAATGCGGAAGGAGAATACGACAGTCATGGAATGAGGAAAGGAGACGATGCCTGGCCGGATTTTGGAGGAATCACATTGGAAATGCGAACTTATTTTAGGATTCAAGAAATGGCACACGATGCCATGAAGAAGTTAGAAGGATTGAGGCATGGCGCTTCAATCGACGAGTACCTGCAATCTTTTGAGGTACTACGAAAGGACGCGGGAGTCAGCTTCGAACATGCTGCAAAGCTACTCCGAGAACAAGTGCAGTTTAAGGTTTATCAGCAGGCGATTATGCAAGGAATCAAAGAAGATTTCTTTGATCTAGTAGAACAAATGAGGACGATCGGGAGAGGCTTTGAGCGCATGGCTGTTGAGCGCTTGGCTCCCCGATTCCAGAACAGGTTTCCACCTCCACGAGGTCCCCCTCCTAATAACTTTACACCAACTCCACGATTCACCAGTTCCGGAGTTCAACCGGGCCGAGGGGCCCCGATGGATGTTGATAGGCAAGGTGCGGCGACGGTGAATACGCCGGTCTGCACATGTTTTAGATGTGGAAAGCAAGGACATTTAAGGAAGGAATGTCAAGGAAAGTATAACCCTACGGCACCAAGGCCGGAAAACAATTTCGGAAAAAATCCGCAGGTAACAAGACAACAAGGAGCGCAAGCACAATATGTACAACCAATTAGGTTCGGAGAATTCTCTCCACCAGACAAGGATGGCTGGCAATCGGCCGAACCCACGGGGATCGGTCCGGTATACAACATGGCAGATGCTGCTAGATTCCAAGAAATTCCAGCAGCCTCTTGGGGAAGTATGGACGAAGCAAGAGCATATTTCCAAGATCTTTTTGAAACAGAGCGCAAGCAGAAGGAAGCTGCGGGAAAAGACTAAGGGAGCCTAATAGGCTAGGGTTAGAACTCCCAGTATGCAATTCATTTTACTTTCCTGTGTCGTTCAATTTGTCTACAATGAAATGGGATTCCAATCCCTCCGTGATGGCGTCTCGATCGAGCATGGCCCCGGAAATAGGGTGCTTAATTCCATCAGAAGAAACTAACGGACAATTAATTGCCATAGGAAGTAATGAAAAACAAGACCTAGCAAGACTATTTAATAGAAAACAAAGAGACGAATTGGGGGTAAGCGTAAAGATTGACGGAGAAGTAAAAGGAAAAAATGGTTTGAAAATGGAATCGTGTGGACTGACATTTGCTATTGTGGATTCAGGAGCATCAGTGACATTTATAGACCAAAAGTTCGTGTGGAAACATGGACTACACAAAAAGAACATGCCAAGGCCTTTAACAGTATACAATGCAGATGGCACAGAAGGTTCTATTGGGAAAATTGCTAACTATGTTATTATTTATATAGCCATAAAGGGACATAATGGAAAATGGCACAGAGAAAGAACAGTGGCCTATGTCTCATCATTAGGGCCACTGGATTTACTAATAGGATTCGACTGGTTCACTAGGCACAACCCAGAAATTGATTGGGTAAAAAAGACAATTAACTTTTCTAGATGTACTGCAGATTGCGAATCGCATATCATGGCAAGAAGAATAACTGAAGAAGAACAATCACAGTTGCAAAAGGAAGTTCCTAAAGAACTATGGGAATTTCTACCGGTATTTTCACAACACGAATCAGAAAGAATGCCAACACGAAAGCCATGGGATCATGCGGTTGATCTGAAGGAAAGTTTTGTGCTGAAGAAAGGGCGAATTATCCCTCTCTCAAATGAAGAGATGAGGGAAGTACGGGAATTCGTGGATAAAGAGATGAAGAAAGAGTATATTCGATCTTCTAAATCTCCACAGATGTCTCCAGTGTTTTTCATTGGAAAAAAGGATGGCGGTAAAAGGATGGTCATTGACTATCGCTATCTGAATGAACATACAGTCAAGAACAATTATCCTCTGCCACTTATCTTGACACTAATTGATAGGTTAAACGGAGCAGACATGTTCATAACCCTCGACTTGCAATGGGGGTACAACAATATTTGCATGAAGGAAGGTGATGAGTGGAAAGGAGCTTTTACCACTCCCATAGGCGCTTATGAGCCATTGGTAATGTATTTTGGGATGTGCAATTCGCCTGGAACATTTCAGGCCATGGTAAACAACATTTTTCATGATATGTGGCAACATGTGGTCATCTATATTGACGATATCATGATTTTTACCCAAGGAAAGAGTAGAAGTCAACATCTCGAAATTGTCGCCGAAGTTTTAGGTCGTCTTCGTGACCACGATCTATTTCTTAAACCATCCAAGTGTCACTTTGCGCAGGATCAAGTTGACTATCTGGGCATGGTAGTATCTAAAAAGGGGGTACAAATGCAACTCAACAAGACTAGTGCAGTTCGGGAATGGCCCATTCCACGAACAGTAAAACAAGTTCAAGCATTTCTAGGATTGGCCAATTATTATCGGCGTTTCATTCCAAATTTCGCTGATATTGCTAGGCCCCTTAATTCTCTCACGAAGAAGGATGTCAAATTTGAATGGACAGAAGCATGCGTGGCTGCCTTTGTTCATTTAAAAACAATTCTCACTTCTGAACCCCTTCTCTGCTACCCGGACTCAGCTAAACCGGTCCGCATCGAAACTGACGCCTCGGATGTCGCTACAGGCGCAGTTTTATCCTATCAACATGAAGATGGCTTATGGTGACCAGCGGCTTATATCTCACACTCCTTGGAGCCAGCTGAATTAAATTACCCAATCTATGACAAGGAATTGTTGGCCGTCATTCGCGCTCTCCAAGATTGGCGACACTATTTAATTGGTCGAGACTTTTTCGAAATCTGGACAGATCATAAGAATCTGGAATACTGGAAACGACCTCAAGATTTGTTACCTCGACAAGCACGGTGGCAAGCTACGCTTGCAGAATTTAATTTTCAGATCTGTTATAAACCAGGCTCAACCAATGGACACACTGATGCGCTATCCCGGCGTCATGATCATTTCGACAATAAACCGGACATGAACAAACAAGTTACTATGCTTCCCTCTCATCGTTTTTCTCAACGTTCCATTTCCCTTTCGCCATCTTTTTTCTCTCGTGTACAACAAGAATCGGTGGACTTGCATCTACCAGATGCATGGTGTTATAGTCCAGAAGCCAAGGTTTATTTAAATTCAAGACAACAAATATTTGTTCCAGAAAATTTACGATTAGAAGCTCTTAATATCTTTCATTCTTCTCCATTAGGTGGACATTCGGGACAACTTCGCACAAAACACCTAATTTCATGATACTATTATTGGCCTGGACTCAAGGAAGACGTTGCGAATTTCATTTCTCACTGTTCTACATGTGCAACGTCCAAGGGTTCAGAATCCATTATTCCAATTCATCCTCTTCCAATTTCCTCTACTCCATGGACAGACATTTCAGTTGATTTCATTACAGGTATTCTGGTTTCAAAAGGTTTTGATGCTATTATGGTGGTTGTGG
>JBBPKN010000622.1:0-33099 GCA_038089275.1 Pulveroboletus cf. rosaemariae
CATAAGGAACCTCTAATGTAAAATCCTAGTGTCATAATGCACTTTTTCAATTTTACTCTTTTTGGACTTATTGTCTTACTACTGTAGCTCTTCACATTGTCACACCATGTGACCCTTTCACATCTTCACATTGTCACCTCTTCACCTCTTCACCATTTCACATTTCACACCTTCACATGGCACAAGTCTAGAGTAATCTAGACTCTAAGGTCAAATCTCATGTTTGTCTCATGTATTTCTAGGTCCCCACTCTCTTATTGCTATTGGATAGCTTACTGTACAATACTTTAGGGCCAGCATCATTTACATGGTCTGTGCACAGTTTGTAGCAATATAAAAGGAGGTCAGCTCAAGTCTGGGTTTTCCCAGTCTTGTATACTTGAACCTTTTCCAGTTCTTGTTCTACTTGGCTCTTATTTTTTCCAATACTCTTGCCTAGTTCAAAGCTACTAGTTAAAAGCTTTACTCAGTACTTAGGACTTCAGGAATATTAGCACACACCAAGGCTAGGTGTTGGATTTAGGTCAATGCATCTATAGTTGTGTTTTACCTAGCTTAAAGTTAGCTTTTTTATTTTAAAGTATTTCTTGTAATTAGTCATGTGATAGCATGTGACCTGAATCTTCCTGAAATCTTTTCTAGGATTGCCCTTGATCTAATCTCCATGGATCTATTTAGATTTTATCTGTGGCAGAGATTTCTGGCCTTACTGTTGCTATATGATAGATTCTGCATCTTTTCTTTTCTTTTATTTCTGATTATTCTTATGGCTTACTGCAGATAGTTAGTTATTTTCTTACTTATGTCCTATATCTAGTTTTTTTTTTAGTTAGAGTTTTTATACTGGTATATATAGATTACCTAATCTATGCATCAGTTCCTAAAATATATATAGAGCAAGAGAGTAAGGACTGGATTTCCAGTTTTAGTTACTTAAGCTCTAGTTTAGTGTTTAGTATTGTCACTGGGAGTTTTTTCTTTTTTATAGTCTTTTTTAGCAATTTACATGCTTTTACAAGTCTAGGCCTCATTCTTTTTCTTTTGCCAGATCTAGACACCTCTTGTTCAAGAAGTTATCAGTAGCAAAAGCACTTGATTGCCATTCCAAGATAGAGTTAGGGTTAGTCTTCTTTGATTTCCTCTTTTAGATCCTTGAAGTAAAAGAGTGCAGAGTTGTGCTTTACTTGACTAAGACTAGATATTCAGTTTGCTCAAGAAGAGTCTATTGAAGCAGTATATCAGAAGATCAGGTAGACAAAAAGTCCCTGCATAGCCAACAAGAAATCATTTACTAGTCAAAGCCAAAAAGACCTATTTGAAGAAGATCTAAGAAAATCAGCAGAGTCACTGTTCATTCCTTTTTATTAGAGCCCTTATTAGAGAAGATTAGAAGCAGTAGAAGTTTATTGATGAAGAACATCCAAGATCTTTTGGGCCTAGCCTTTATGAATAGTCACAGAAGATATTCTAAGTTAAAAAAATCAAGCAGTAGATAATTGCAATGCAGACTTCCCCTTTTGCAGCTATAATTTCTCTTCTAGTATTTGGCATTGCTAATATTAGAGTACAGTTCAGGAAATCTTTCCCTAAGAACAAAAGAGCAGCAGTCAAAAAAAAGAAGGTAGTCATATTGCCAAAGAATCTACCCTCCCTTATCAGATCTTTCACCTTAGCAGTTACAATAATTTAAAAAATTGATCCAATATTAAGCACTTTTTCAATGTTTATAAAATAACTCCACAACAAAAACAAATAAAACTAAAGTGTAAGTTAATAACTAATAGTAATTGATTAGGGCTACATGAAAATACAAAAATTATACAATTCTGATCAAAATTGATCAAGATATGGATAATTTAAAAGAGGAACTCATTGTATTATAGTATATCTTTTATTTCTTTTATTTCTTTTACTTTATCCTTGATATATGTAATATCTTATGTAAATTGCATAGCTAAAGCTGTGCTGCAATATATAGTGGCAGGGCCAGGTTCAAGTCTTCCTAGAGTTGAGCACTTGTGCCATTAGCCTTACTTGGCTCCTGTGGCTTGCTTCCTTGGTCTCCTGAGTTTTTTAAGTCCTTTAAGTCCATTTCACCTTTGCCTAGCTCCTTATTAGGGGTTATTTTCATGTTCCTCACTTGTTTTCCACCTCATTGCTCTTATTGTCAGCCAAGTTTGTAACATATTAAGTTAATTATTTTGCTATGCAATAGAAATGCATAAATAGTCTAATGGCAATGCACACAGCCTGGGGCAATGCACACAGCCTATTAGGCAGTGTTTAATAGCCACAGGGCAGTGCATCCAGTGCTATATAATCACATCCAATGCCCCCACAACTCTATAATTCATTATATATCCCATTTTCTCTGTTCAAAAGAAAAATATTCTTTCTTTGGCTTTTCATGGCTATTCCACTTGCTCTATTGCCCAGCAAACTGGTCTTGGCAAATCTACTGTTATCAGAACTCTTCATGATATCCTTTCCAATTGTCAAATGCCCTTTTCTGGTTGTTTCTTCAAGCTTTTCTCTATAGATCAATATTCTATTTGCTTACAAAAAGAACTGGCAGGGCTGTTAATGCTGTCCAGGCTACCAACAATATCAACACCATCATTTTCCATCTGGTTACCTCTCAAACTATTAGAAGTGTTCTCAAGAAACATTTATTTAAGGCTGTGGTGAAGAAGAAAAATTCCTTGCTTAGTGCAAGACATAGGCAGAGAAGATTGGCCTTTGCTCTGAAGTACAGAAAGTGGACTGTGAAGGATTGGAAAAGGGTAGTTTGATCATATGAGATTAAAATCAACAGGTTTGAATTAGATGGAAGGCAGTGGATCTGGAAAGAGAAGGGAGAGGGGTTGATTCAGAGAGAAGTACAAGAAATAGTCAAGCATAAAGGTGGAAATATTATGATATGGGGATATATAGAATGGAATGGAGTAAAGCATTTTGCAGAGATTGAGGAAAGAATGGATGCTGATCAGTATATGTTTATTTTGGAGGATCACATGCTACCTAGCCTGAAGAAAAGTAGAATTTCTAAAGAGGAGATAATTTTTCAGCAGAACAATAACCCAAAACATACTTCAAAAAAGGCCCAGAAATAAATAGAAGACAACAACATCTCTTTTCTGGACTGGCCTACACAGTCTCCAGATATCAGTTCTATTGAAAATCAATGGATTCATCTCAAGAAGGAGTTGGCCAAGTATAAAAGAACATTAAAAGGGATTGAAGAAAGTGAAGGAAGTATGGAATAATATTACATTAAAGGTGTGTCAGAATTTGATTGAGAGTATGCCCAGAAGGTTGAAAGCAGGGATCAAGGCCAAGGGAGGCCATACAAAGTACTAAAATATATAGTTTATGCATTTCTGTTACATAGCAAAATAATTGATCCAATGAGTCCCTGTTTTAAACTATCCATATCTCAATCAATTTTGATTGGAATTATATAATTCAGGTATTGTCATGTAGCCCTGATCAATTACTATTAGTCATCAACTTACACTTTAGCGCTTTATTTGTTCTTGTTGTGGAGTTATTCTTTAAACATTGAAAATGTGCTCAATATTGGGTTAATTTTTTAAGTCACTGTAGACCAGCTGCTTCATCAAAAAGTCATTCAGCAGTTAAAGCACCTGCTTTATCAAAAGCTAAGGTAGATCAGAAGAAGCCTAGCTCCTCTTCCACAGTAGTATTTGCACCATCAAAAGATAATCAGAGTCACACTTCTATTAGAGTCAAGCTTTCTCAGGTCACAGCAGTTGGTGTCACTGCTCAAACAAAAGCCAAGTCAGCAGTTAAGGCCACTGCTTTATCAAAAGTTCTAGCAGCTGTTAGTTCATCAGCTTTATTAAAAGACATTCAGGACAAGAAGAGTAGCAGCAGTTCAAAGAACAAGGCAATTAGCCTTATATTATCAAAAGCTATCAGATTTTCTCTTCCCATAGCAGTTGCTCCTCAAGTCTGTCCATTAGAGTTGGTCCACTCTGGGCCACAAGTAGCTGTTTGCAAGATTTGCTAACAAGTTGGTTATCTTCCAGTTCAATGCCTGAGTTGTTATAACTGTGGAGTAAATGGGCATTTTGCAAAAGATTGTTCAAAGAAAGTTTGCTGTTACATATGTGGAGGAAAGGACCACAAAGAAGATATGTGCACTCTTGCATCAAGCAGCTTTTTCAGAGGATGTAAGTCAACCAACAAGTTGCAGTCACAAGATTAGGTTGTTAGATTTTAGCTGCAGTTACAAGAAAAGGGCATAGATATTTAGAGATTAATTCTCAAGTTGACACAAGGTCCTTCAGCAGGAAACAGTCAGTTAAAGAAGAAGATTTCATTCAGTGCAGACACCAAGGAACAATCTGAGCCTAGTTTCAAGCAAGAACTCTTTTCTGCAGTAGTACAAATGAAAAAAGGAAATTACAGAGCTTAGAAATCAAGTACAGGTTTTGAAGAGTCAGTTGCAGCTAAAGAACCTTTATTAGAGGAACAGAGCAAGCAGCAGATGAAGGAGTTGGGCAATGCTCCTCAAGTAGACATAGCTAGCAAGGAAGTTACAAGAAAATGAGTATAGATTCAAAAACAAAAGTTGAGAATCAAAATGGTCTATAAGAAATCAGAAAAAGGAAAATACTGGAGTAGTTTTGACATAAATAGAAACTGAACAAGGAAAGTCAGAATCAGAAAGTTCACAAACAGTAATTTTTTCAGAGTCTTTATCAGATCTAAGTCAGCAGACAAAAGTAGAGCTTGCTTTAGAGCTTTCACAAGTAAAAGCAGATAAAAAATTTGGTATATTCACTTCTTAGAGCTATGATGCTCCTGAGTCCATATCCACAGAAGTTATTGCAATGTGCAAGGCCAAAGAAAGAGGCAAGAAAAAGCAAAGTAAAATTTCTGAAGATCTAGAGCCATTAGTTTTGAATATTCTGATCAGAACATTACCCTTGGTTAGCAAGAATAACTTGTTGCTTCTAGCAGCCAAGTCTTGGGATGAAATTTCCTTTTTTTTTCCTTTTCAGAGCCCCCCTATCTGATATTTGAAGAGATTGAAGAAGTCTTTTTACCAACAATTTCTGAGATAGCCATTCCCCTGTTTTCCAAGAATAAACTACAATATTCTCAAACTATGTAGGATCAACAGATGTTATTAAACTCTGTTGGTGTTGTGGATAATTCTGAGAAACCCTCACAAGAAATCAAGTCAGAGATAAAGGAATCTGAAGAAGAAGAGAGCAAATCAGAGTTAAGGATAGTTTTCAGTATTCAAGAAGATTTTTGAGTAGTTGATGAAGATTTGTGTTTGTTACCTGCACAATCATGGGATGAAGATATCCAGCAGGTACAAGATCTTCCCACCAAAGAGCTCAGTGCTTTCTACAATTTCTTCAATTACAATTCCTCCTGGAATTCAAAGGTAGAAAAAAGATTTGATTAAAGTTCACAGATTGCCAGAAGCATATTGGTGAATAGAATTTCAGAGGAACTGAGAAGTTCTAAAACTACTCAGGACCTAGAGAAGTCTTTAAACTGTTTACAGTCTTCTTTCAAGATACAATGGATTTGCTATGAAGCTTTTCATGACCACTCTTTTTTAGAAATGATAGAGGAAGAAGATGAAGAAATGGTGACTTTACCCCCTAGTTCACCACAATTCCCCTCAGTCATTTGTCTGCCACTGACTCTTAAATGGGTTGATAATTTCATTTAGTTTATAGCTGATTTGAAAAGATCACCAGTACAATTAGCAGATGAAATTTCCTTGGAGATACTATCTTTACCATCTTTCACATCAGAGTTTCTCAGTCATCAGAAGTTCTTCCCAGAATTCAGTGATGAAGAAGAGGAATATACTTCTCTGACAGCAGAAGAGCAGAGAGAATTTGTAAAGTCTTTTTTAGACAATAAAGCAATTTTTAAAGATACTTAGTGTTATAATGCACTTTTTCAATTTTACTCTTTTTGGACTTATCTTCTTACTACTGTAGCTCTTCACATTGACACATCACGTGACCCTTTCACTTATTCACATCTTTACCTTTTCACTATTTCACCTTTTCACATTTCATACTTTCACATCTTCACATGGCACAAGTCTAGAGCAATCTAGACTATGAAGTCATGCAGCATAGTTGCATCATGGATTTCTAGGTCTCCACTCTCTTTATGCTATTGGTTAGATTACTGTACATTACTTTAGGGCCAGCACCCTTTACATGGTCTGTGTGCATTCTGTAACAATATAAAAGAAGGTTAGCTCAAGCCTGGGTTTTCCCAGTCTTGTGCACTTGAACCTTTGTTGTTCTTGATTCTCTTGGCTCTTATCCTTTCTTTGCCTAGTTTGGTGCCACTAGTCTAAAAGCATCACTCAGAATCTATCAGTCAGCACACACCAAGGCTAGATGTTAGTTTTAGGTTAATGCATCTCTAGTTGTGTTTCACTTAGTTTAAAAGCAGGGTTATTGATATTCATCCAATAAAGGAAGAAAATTCAGTGATTGAACCAAGAAGAGTTTCCCCTCTGATCTCTTCAGCCTCCCTGGCTATCTTGCCAGTTACCAATTCAGAGTTAATTAATCAGGTCAATAAAGATTTAGACAATAAAAATCTAGCCAATGTTGATGGATTAAACACTGAAGAAGTCACTGCCATTCTGGACTCAGTTCAATACCATCCAAATGCACATGTGATATATGGCAGCCAGTGTGCCAATTACCCAGACAAAGAGCAAGAGTTCACTATTAAGTGTCTCTATTATCTCCAGATGATGGTTAAAGCTGTTATATATTATTAATCTGCATGCACAAGAGTCA
Source organism: Pulveroboletus cf. rosaemariae (assembly GCA_038089275.1). Classification (NCBI taxonomy): domain Eukaryota; kingdom Fungi; phylum Basidiomycota; class Agaricomycetes; order Boletales; family Boletaceae; genus Pulveroboletus; species Pulveroboletus cf. rosaemariae. Next base: position 6,822 of record JBBPKN010000622.1, read on the forward strand.
TGTGACCATTATGTGACCATGAGACTCCTATGCCAAACAAGGATAAACCCTAGGTTATGATTAAGTTGATATTTAGAGTCTTCTTGGATTAGATATGGCTAGAGTTGGATCTAGCATTTTAGATAATAATATCTTTCAATTTAATCTCCAATGGATCTGATCTTGATCCAGATAAGGATCAAGATGTGATTATGGCAGAGATCTGAATGGGATATTCTTAGCCTTATGGCTAAGGGCATGGTTTAATCTTTACTATTTCTAACCTTTCTTTTCATTTCTTAGCTTTTTTTTCATTTCATACTCTTAATACACTTGGCCCCTTGATCATACCCTTTACTCTTGCCCTATGCCCTATTTTCTATTTAGTATTGCTTACCCTTAGCCCTGGTAATCTGTGCACCACTTGAGATAGTATAAATAGTAGATAGTTTATTGCTTAAGGCTTTTTAGCCTTGATTACCTGTTATTCTATACTATCTTAGCCAATACAAGGCATTTAGGGTCACTATGGCTCCTCAGGGGTTCTCCTCCCTCTGAGTACTTCATTCTTACTCTGCTCTCACTATTCAATCACTTTAAATCTGAATCTAGCACAATATCAAGGTTGAATTAGAGTTAATAGACACATAGCTAGGCTAGTGCATAACAGAAGTCACTACAAGCAGGGTCTGATCAGAAAACTTGATTGATACAAGAAGAGTTTCTTTTCTGGACTCTTTAGAAGAACCCTCTTCTGTTTTACTTGCAATTTAAGACTCAGAGCCCCCTTTTCTTTTTTCTGCTGCAGAAGTATTTGAAGCAAAAGTCAGAGAGTTATTTAGTCTTATCTATTCTATGATTAGCTGAGACTTTTAGATGATGGTTCTCAGATCAAGATTTTCTGCTTATCTCTTTTCTTTCTTCTTGTATGATACTACTTATTGTTATGCATGTTACAACAAAATTCAGTCCTATGCTTAATATCTTTAAGGCTAAATGGATCTTTTTTTTTCTTCAAAAGTTCCCTTCTTTCTTTTCTTTCTAGTTATTTATCAGGATGTCTTATGCTAAAAGCAGGGAAGAGAATATATGGGAATATAAAGAACAAGAGTAATGAGCAAAGAATTTCTCAGAGGCTGCAGCAGCAGCAAATTAGAATTTTCAGAGTTTTTTTCTTTTTTTCTATGCTTTTTTTTTATTATGCTCAGAGTTATTTATTTTTCATAGGAGTTTAATCTGGAGCAATAATGGGTCTCTGAGCTTATCTGGAGTAATTTGTTTTAAAAGTGGGGTAGTATTATAAAGTAACAATTTAGCACTTAGAGTAGTCATGTAATCTCATATAATCATGTACAAGAAATCTCTAATATGAAACCCTAGCTTAGAGTTAGCTTCTTTATTTTAGAGTATTCCTTGCAGGTAGTTATATGATAGCATGTGACCTGGATCTTTCCAGGATCTTCTCTAGAGTTGCTCTTAATCTAATCTTCATGGATCTATCTAGATCTCATTTGTGGTAGAGATTCCTGGCCTTACTATTGCTGCATAATAGACTCTGCATCTTCTCTTCTCTTCTATTTCTGATTATTCTTATAATTTACTGTAGATAGTTAGTTATCTCCTTACTCATGCTCTATGTTTAGTTTCCTTTTTAGTCAGAGTTCCCATACTGATGTACAGTAACTTCAAAAAGTATTCCAATATCTAATCTAAATCCAGGATATGAAGGATCCTGCAAATACCTGTGGGAATTTTGTTTCACTTTGGTAAGACCAAATATAGTACTTACTCTTGGCTACCATTTGGCCAAGTGGCTGTGGAGATCTGACCATTTGAAAACAGAAACTCTATTAGAATGCTTTATGTACTTTTGATTATTAGAATATAGTTAGTACTTAATATAGCCACCATTTGCTTTAAAGACTGCTTTGATCCTTCTAGGCATGCTTTCAATCAATGTCTGACACTTCTCCACTGGTATCTTCTTCCACTCTATCTTAATCCTATTTCAAAGCTCCTCTATTCCTTTAGAAGGGTTTTTATACTCAGCAAGTCTTCTTTTGAGGTACCATCAGAGATATTCAATGGGGTTGAGATCTGGAGACTATGCAGGCCATATCATGGTCCTAAAATCCTGCCCCTTTAGCCACTCCTTGACCTTTTTGCAGGTATACTTGAGGTTATTATTCTGCTGAAAAATGACATTAGAAGAATTAAGATTATAATATATCATGGTTTATAGGAGTTTTTTCTTCAAAATTTGAAGGTAGAGATCTCCATCCATCCTAATATCAATTATGATGGCATATTCAATCCCTTGCCAAGTCATACACCCCCACATCATCAAAGAACCTCCTTTATGCTTCATAGTCTCTTCTATCAACCTATTACTAAGGCCTTCTTCTGGCTTTTTCCACATCCACACTTTCTTATCTGACCCCAAGCAATTTATCTTAGTCTCATCAGACCATATCACCTTCTTTCAGTCCTCTATGGTCCAATCCTTGTATGCATAGGCAAAATACAAACAAGCTTTGCAATGTCTAGCTGAAAAAAAAGGTTGTTTTTGCTTGGAAATAGCCTTCATGCCATTTTTTTTCAAGTGTTGGCAGACTGTATTAGGATGGAGAGGTTGATTAATGATGTTGGACAATGCTTTGGTGATCTGAACAGCATTATCTGCTCAATGAAAGGAAATAAGATAAATAGCATGGCAAATATTAGTGGGAGAAAGCTTGGATAAACAACCATTAAATGATTTTTCCAAGTCTGGACACTCTTGGGAGCAAAGCCTGGATATAGTAGAGAGGCCAACTTGGAGATCAGTGGCAATAGAGTGTGTAGATTAACTAGCATCAAGCTAAGTAAGGATATTGGCTTTTTAATTAGCAGAGAGTGATCACATGGTGGTTGGACTATGAAATCAAGGAGCATGAGAACATTTTAAAGCTCAGACACATTGTTTACATGTATATCTTTGTTTAAATTACAAAACAACATCAAATATATCATATTCTTATCATGATTATAGTGTTCAGATAAAAAGTATATAAAGCATTTCAATGGAGTCTTTGTTTTCAAATGGTCATATCTTTATGACCACTGGGACAAATCACATGACCTAAGGGCCAAATGGTAGCCAAGAGTAAGTACTATATTTGGTCTCATCAAAGCGAAATGAAATTTCCATGGGTGTTTGCAGGGCACTTTGTGCCCTGAATTTAGATTAAACATTGAAATGCTTTTTGAAGTCATTGTATGTAGATTACCTGGTCTATGCACCAGTCTCTGGAATATATATAGGCAAGAGGGCAAGGACTGGATTCCCAGTCTTAGTCACTTGAGCCCTGGTTTAGTGTCTAGCATTGCCACTGGGAATTTCTTCTTCTTTATAGTTTTTTTTAGCAATTTATATGCTTTTACAAGTCTAGGCCTTATTCTCTCTCTCTCTTGCCAGGTCTAGGCTTTCCTTGTTCAAGAAGTCATCAGTAGCAGAAGCACTTGATTACCACTTCCAGATAGGGTTATGATTAGTTTTCTTTGACTTTCTCTTTTAGATCCTTGAAATAGAAGAGCATAGAGTCACACTTTATTTATTACCTCTGAAAAGCTGAAAATGCTATTCATTCTTCAAAATTTGAAAATAGAGGTCCCCATTCATTCTACCATCAATCCTGGTAGCAAATTCAACTTTTTTCCAAGTCATATAGTCCCACATTATTAGAGAATCTCCCTTAAGCTTATGGATTTTTCCTTATATTACATTTTTTTCTTTCTTTTCTTTTCCTTTGCCTAGTTCTCATTCTAGCTTCTGCTCTTCATGCACCTCAGGTGCTTTATTGTTCCATTGTGTCTTAGCTTCTAATCTTCTCATATTCCAGCCTTGCCCAAATTACTCTCTTATTATACCCTTTGCCCAGGTATTTTATCTCTTTATCAGCTGATTTATAATCATTCCATCTCTTTCCATCCATTTTCACATGGATAGATTACTTATTACATCATCAGCTTGATTATAAGCCTATTTTCACTTGAATCTTACTTACTTGTACTATAAAGTAGTGTACTTTATATCTCTTCTTCTTATGCTACTTCTCCCTAGTTCTCTAGTCTTTCTAGAATCCCTAGGAACTCCCTTGTCTCTCCAGCCTAGCCTAGTTGCAGAATCCATTTGTTTATATTCTTGTACTCTTGAGCAAGTCTCTGCTGATTCTAGTATTCCAGTTACCTGGCAATATCAATAAGCCCAGTTACTCTGGCACTTTACCAATAAGTGCTTATATCCTTATCACTGAGCTTATTCTTTGTGGTAGAACTTTTTCTTTGTTCACTTGTCACTTATCTAGAACTATGCCAGTCCCTATCTGGGTCTAATAAAATATAATATCTATTCTTTTTCATGTTCATTTACACTTATCTAATCCTAGATAATTGACTGTGGTCTCATTAGACCATATTACCTTCTTTTATTTCTCTATAGTTCAATTCTTGTAAGCATAAGCAAAGTTCAAGTAAGTCTAGTAATATTTAGTAGAGAGAAAAGAGTACTTGAACTTGATCATATGTTATGAAGGACCTTACAGACTCTATACACTAACTCTAATCCAAAGTGCCTTGAAATTGTGATAGACTCAAAGTCAGATTTGAAGTAAAGTAGAAGATAAAATAATAGATGCCTACTCTAGATGGAATAGGACTTAAAGATAAGAGGAATACTCAGAATAGCTAGGCCTGAGGAGTGAAGAAGAGAACTGGCTTGCTTATTAAGATAACTAAATATCTAAATAAACAAGTGCTCAAAGCTAGAAAGCTAAGAGCTATATGAACTGGTCTATTTATACTATCTAGAGTAGCACACAGATCACCAAGCATATCAGGGATAAATACTAAAAAGGGAATAGGGCATAGAGCAAGGGTAAAGAATATGACTAAAAAAGCCATGCATATTAAGGAATGGAATAAAAGAAAAGTCTAAGAATGGAAAAAAAAACTTTAGGGTTAACAAATATGAATATAGCATCTTAGCCTTGAGGCCAAGGAAATTCCATCTGAATCTCTGCCACAGATTAGATCCATCAATCTAGATCCAGATCTAAGATCTAAGATCCAATGTTATCTAGATAAGATTCAAGCAATATTATTATCTAAGATTTTGCTAGCTAATCCTGTGCTAACTCTTTAGTTGAGGAATACTCTGATAAGACTAACCATAGCCTAGGGTTATGCTCAATTTGGCATAGAAGTCTCATGATTGTGTGCTTGTCATATAACTCTTATATATCTAAACTTGTTATTTGTAACATCACAGCCTTTATTTTAGCCTTCTTTAAGTGAAAATGAACTGTGTTGGCAGAAATGGGCTAATTAATGATGTTGGTAAGGGCTTTGGTCACCTAAACAGCATTTTTGGCTTTTTAAAGGTAATAAAATGTTGGAATAATAAATATTGTAGAAGAAAGTTTGAAAAAATAACCTCCAATAGCTTTGAAAAGAGTAGAACATTTTTTGGAGTAATTTTTGGATATAGCAGAAGGGCTAACACCACTTTTCTTGACAATGGCTTCATTAGAATGGCCAATATCAAGCAATAAAAGATTAATGCTTTGTTAAGTGAAAAAAAGAAATCTAATTATAATGGTGGTTAAAAATCATAAAGTGTGGGAACTTTTTATACTCAGACATACAACTAATATGTATATATGTATTTGTACCAACCAAAAATGGCTGGTATTTTATGATTTGGGTGAGATTTTGATTATTAGTTCAAAAGCTCAAAAATTCTTTCTGTGATATTGCTGTTTCAATTTGACTATATCTCCACAGGCTTTGATCCAAATCATGTGACGTAGGGAGCATTATTGTAGCTAAGAGTATATACTATTTATAACTCCACCAAAGCTAAGCTTAATTTCCATGCCATATGGTAGTATATGTCATTTACTGCCATTTAAGTCAACATGGAAAGGATTTTTGAAGTTACTATATCAATATTCATCATGGCATTTATTTTTCTTCTAGTGGCAAGGTAGAAACTGCTGTTCAAGTTGCCAAAACAATTTCCAATATCATTAATTAACCTTTTAACCCTAATATAGTCTATTAGCACTTGAAAAAATCTGATATAAAAGCTATAGGTTAAACTATAGAGAATTGGAAACATGTTATTTGGATAAATGAGATCAAATTCAATTGCCTAGGATTAGATAATCACAAATGGAAATTAAAAAAGCCAGGTAAGAATCTTAATAACAGGCTAGTAGAAAGAACTGTGAAGTTTGGAGGGGGTTCTGTAATGATATGGGGTTATATAACTTGGCAGGGAGTTGGCTATGCTACTAAAACTAATGGTAGAATGGATAAAGAACTCTACCTTTAAATTTTGAAGAATAACCTGCAGAATTCTTTATAGTATTATAATCTCAATCCTTTTAATATTGTATTTTAGCAAGACAATGATTTCAAGCATACATGCAAAAAGATCAAGGAATGGCTAGATGAACAGGAATTCAAAACCATGATATGGCCTATCCAGTCTCCTGGTCTTAACTCTATTGAACATCTATAGAAATATATTTAAAAAAGGCTTGCAGAGTATAAAAATCCTCCTAGTGAAATAGTGGAGTTATGGAAGAAAATTCAAGTAATGTGGGATAGAATATCAGCTAAGGAGTATCAGAAGTTGATTAAGAGTATATCCAGAAAAATTTTGTTATGGTTTGCACTACCTCTTTGGCTAACTCCCTTATAAGCTATTCAAAACTCTAGCTTTAGCTTTGATTTCCCTTTCTTAAGTATTTCTCTTTGATTTTCATTACTTTTACTATTGTTGTTTACTATTATAATTCCTCTTTTCTTTCTTTATTCTCTTATTCTCTTGATTCTCCAGTCTTAGCTTCTGTTTTTCTTGCACTCTGGGTGCTTTCTTGTTTAACCTTTTACCCTAGACTTCCACTTTTCCCATGTTCTAGCCCAGCCTAGATCACTCTTTTGTTGCACCCTTTGCCTGGATATTCTATCTTTCAATCAGCTGATTCATAATTGTTTCATTACTTTCCATCCATTTCCACATAAATACTTTACTCATCATCTGTCAGCATGATTACATAGTTATCTTCACTCAAATCTTATTTACTATACTATAAAGTAGCATACTTCATGTTTCCTCTTTCTTTACACTACTTCTACCTTGTGATTCCTCACATACTCCCTGTCCTTGTACCTAGTACCTGGAATCCACTTGTTATTAGCTTCAGCTATCTCTGGTTTAAAGCCCAGTTATCCTAGTGTCCAACTTAAAGCACAGCCCCATGTCTGTTGCTTACCTTGAGGCATAACCCCACATTTGTCACCTACCACTTGTTTTCAAGGCTTACATTCTTGTAGAGCCTTTTCTCATCCTTGCCAGCAAGGTTTACTCTAGTCCCTACCTGAGTCTAGCATAACATTTACTTTACTATAGTTACTATTAGATTGTTAAGCATGCACATAGCCAGGAACACAAAATGTACTATATCTAGCAGATATGCATATGAACTGCAGCATTACATGTCCAGAATACATCTCAGTTTTAAAGGACTCCCTTGTTACCATCTCATATATGTACTTTATCTTTTGTTTTTTTATATTTTAATCTGGCAGTTCTACAAATGCTGTCATTACATTAATTATAGAATACATCAATATCAGTATACATGATGTACCTCCTTAGTCCTGAGCACCTCAGTCCAATGTCTTGTACACAACTGAGGTGAGCTCCTTTATTTTCCATACTACTTACTCATACTTACCTGTACATAGTCTTTTCACTTATAACAGGTAGATATGAATGTTAGTCTGTTGTCTCACACATGAGTCTTTTTGCTTATAACAGTCATGAGCCTACCCAAAAACATTAATTCTATCAGGTTATGAGCTCTAATTCCCCTGTGTATTAATTAAATCATATCTCACCATTATGGCCACTGTTGTATCCATTTCAATTGACACCCTTCCCAGTAATATGCCAAAGCTAGAGGTCAAAGGCACAAACTGGGCAATATTTGCTTTTTGCTTCCAGGTCACTGTTAAGGCCAAAGAACTATGGGGTCATTTTGATGGCACCATAGCTAAGCCTAGTCATATATCCCCATTAACTGCAGATCAGCAGAAATAAATAAATAAGTGGTTAAAGAACAAATGAATGGCCAAGCACTTACTTATCTAGCAAATTCCCAACTCAACTGCCTTTCATGTCCAAAAACAAACAAGTGTCACTAGAATGTGGAGTAAGATAACAAAGGAGTATACAGAAAAGAGAGTGTACACATAGACAAACCTGCATATGCAGTTTTTGAAGTCAAAACTTGCTAAAGAAGGCAATGTCCACCAATTTCTTGATGGGCTGCAAACTAAATGGGAAGAGTTAGTAGCCATTGGCATTGTCATTGATGAAATGGATTACCAATCCACTATCATTAAGTCACTCCCTAGTTTACTAGCAAATTTTGCATCAAGTCAACTCACCACTGCCCAACTTTTTAGCTCCACCAAAACTCTAGACCCTGATATCCTTATCTCTGTAATTACTAAGGAAGTGGAGTACCAGAAGGTAAAGTATCTGCATTGATTTAACAGAAAGGATCATAATAGAAATAAGGCCATGGCTGTCAACTTATTAGTTCATCCATGAGAGTAAAAAAGAGGGCAATATACCAACAAGGATGGGTAGGGCAGCTGGAAGCAAAGTCCACCAAAATACTGGAAGTGTGGTTCTATGGAGTATTTAGCTATGTTCCATAAGAATAATAGTGGAGAAATAAAATCTACCATGAGCAATGTTGCCAATGTTGTGGACAAAGACACTAACTCAGAGTATGGTATTTTTGGTGTTCTAAACAACTCTAGTAATGAGATGCTGATTTCCAACTTGTTGTCTGTGAAGTCAGAAGATACAGAGGATAATAAAAACATACTGGATTGGTTCTCAGTTATGAATGAAGACATTTTTGATGGTGTTTGGGATCTGGAGGAAGCCCAAGCACTGATAGTTAAGGATAAAGTGTCCATTGATTGCACTGCCCCTGAAGAGAATCATGAGAATATTGCTATAAAGGCACATGACAAGTGTACTCACCCTTGTCAAGTCAAACTCTTTGATTCTGGCTCCATGCATCATATTTCCCTGTACCACAAGCATTTTGAGAATCTTGTGCCTATTTCAAACAAGTCTTTTACTACTGCAAACCAGCAGAAATTTGTTACAACTGACATTGGTAACATGGTGATTAAGGTACCAAATGGGTATGACTTAACCAAATTATGACTTACTGAGGTGTTATTCTTAACCAAGGTCAGATACATGCTAGTATCAATCAGCTATCTTGATGAGCTTGGGCTCTTAACCACATTTGCTGAAGGTTTCTGCATGATTTGTGGATCAGATGGCAAAATGATTGGACAGATACCATGTACCTTGAAAAGCTTATACTATGTTGTACATGACCATGATACAGCCCACATTGCTAATGAGACCATGATGGTCATGCAACTGCACCATCAATATGGGCATATTGCCCCATTTATTACTCAAAGTCTAGTTGACAAAGATCTGGTTAGTGGGTTAAAATTCAACACCTTCAAGAATAAAGGAACCTTCTATAAGTCATGCATGTATGCAAAGACAACCTGAAAGCCCATTGTGAAGATTCATGAAGGGAAGCACATAGCATTGATTGGTGCCCTCATTTGATTGAATATTTGGGGATTAGCCTCAGTTACAACCTTAAGTGACAGACACTATTATGTGACATTTACAGATGATCACTTACAACTTACTTACCTGTATTCCCTCCACCAGAAGAGTTAGACCTTCAAAGCCTACTATTTTTTGAGGCTTGGCTCAATTGGCAGCTTGCTATGAAAGTCAAAATGCTTCACTTTGATTATGGTGGTGAATATCAGGGCAAAGAATTCATTGCATACCTCAAATGGCAGGGGATAACACAGTGCTTTACTGCCCACAATACCCTGCAGCATAATAGTGTGGCTGAGTAGCTTAATCATATCATTCTGGAACATGTCCATGTTTTACTCCATGCCAGCAGTCTGCCAAAGTTCCTGTGGGGTGAAGCCATGTGACACATTATCTGGCTGAAGAATCAGACATTCATCAAAGTCCTGGATGGTCTGACACCATATGAAGTCACTTTTGAGCAGAAGCCTGACCTGAGCCATGTTTGGGAGTGGGATTTGAGATCTATGTAAAAACAGCACATATCAGTAAGTTGGCCTGGTGGGTTGACAAAGTCAGATGGATGGGCATTAATGATCAATCAGAAAATACTTACCATGTCTACTGGCCAGCCAAGTGGACTGTTACCATTGAATGTAATGTTTATTGGCAAGAGACATGCCATAACATCAAGGGGAAGAAAGATATGACTTTATTTGAAGCTGATGTCACACACATGTCATTATCTAACCACTGGCCCCATGTCACTGCACCCCATGCCACCACAGCCCAGCCACTGCCATTATCTTCACAAGGCACATCCACTATCCTTACTCAGCCATTATCTTCTAATACAGCACCTATTACCCTATCTTGCCCTCAATGCATTTGCCAACCCTCTCAGCATGTTCTTAACATCATCCATGGCAAGGCTGCCAACCCCATGTTACCTCATGGTATTCAGCTTCCTAATCCCATAAATAAAGTAACTCCAATCAAGCCAGAATTCAATAGTGGCTCTGCTACCTTTGAGGAGAAGGGCATAGCCAATGAAATACCTGTGGCAGATGCCTACAATAATGACATTGAACTGGTACTCATCCTAAATAATACCATTGCAGAGGCTAAGGCTCTTAAACCTGCCTTTCTTATCAAGGTAAAATGTCTTCTGAATTGGCTGCTATAAAAACAGGGAATCAATGAAGAACTCACTATGTTATGCAAAGTAGGCATCTGGAAACTTGTCAATCCACCTCCCAGTGTTAATCTAGTAGGTTTAAAATGGATTTTCCATGCTAAAAAGAATACCACAGGGACCATTGTGCACTATAAAGCATACCTTATTATGCAAGGATTTTCACAAGTCCTGGGCATTGACTATTTCAACACATATGCCCCAGTTGCCAAACTTGCTTTAATCCATATTATTCTTGCCCTAGCCACCTGCCTCAATCTAAAGCTTCATCAAATTGATATCAAGGAAGCTTATTTCAATAGAGAGCTCAGGAATAAAGAATGCATTTACATGCAACAGCCACCTGGATATGCTGATTCCACATACCCCCATTGCATTTGTAGATTGCACAAAATACTCTATGGGCTCAAACAGAGCAGTTATTATTGGTATCAAAAGCTGGTTGAAATTTTAGTTAAGGCTCTTGGATTCACATAGTGTGCTATCAACCAAGCTGTCTTTGTCAAATGCAATAAGGCATCTCTCCTTATTATTGTTGTCCAGGTTGATAACTGCACCATAGCTACATCAACCCTTATCCTTATCCAGAACCTCAAGATATAACTTCATAGGCTTGTTGAGATCACAGATCTTAGTGAACTTTACTGGCTCCTGGGGATTGAGGTAACCTGTAACTGCAACAATCACACCATATTCCTTTTTTAGCACTTGTATCTTGATTTTATCATCTGTTGTTTTGAATTCAAAGATCTCAAACCTGTCTCCATACCCATGGAACTCCATCTTAAATTGACCTCTGCTCAATCCCTTTCAAATGGTGCTGAATATGTGGCCATGCAGCACATCCCATACCATGAAGCCATTGGTTCTTTTATATACAATGGCTTAAAAAACTGTCCCAATGTTTGCATGTTTTGCACTAAATGCAATGGCTATCAATAACTACTAATTATTATGCTAGGCTATGAGTGTATGAAATGCAGTACTTGCTCTTGGCTTTCTATTGGTCCAATGATCAAAGCATTTGGTTATGTTTTGGTAACATGGCAACCATATCAAAATAACAACTTATTGGGATAGTTTTTTGACTTTAAATAAAATATGGTATTTAGTATCTGATATGACCTCCCTTGGCCCTAATAACTGCTTGAATCCTTCTAGGCATGCTTTCTATCCATTTTTAACACTCCTTTACAAAAATCCTTTCCTACTCTACCACCACCCTATTCCATAATTGATGAACTCCTGTAGATGCCCTCTATTATGATTTCTCTTTTCTCTCTTTCTTTTCCTCTTTTCTCTCATCATAGCTTCTGCTTTTTGCACACCTAGGGTGCTTTCTTGTTTACTTTCACACTTAGATTCCACTCTTCTTGCACTCTAGCCTAGCCTAGACCACTCTCTTGTTACACCCCTTGCCTGGGTTTTCTATCTCTTAAATCAGCTGACTCATAATCATTCCATCTCTTTTCATCTGTTTCTACACAGATATCTTACTCATCATTTGTCACCATGATTACTCTATACATCTCCACTTCAACCTTATTAACTGTACTATAAAATAGCATACTTTCTGTCCTTTCTTTCCTTATGCTACTTCTATCTTGTGATTACCTCATAGTTCTTGCATCTCCACTACTCCTTGTACCTACATACTTGGAATCCACTGCTTGTGTCCTGGCACTTAACCAGAGGATCATCAGTGTCTGATCTCAGCATACCCCTGGAAGTGTAGCTGATACCACTTGGGCACAACACTTAGTTTGTTGCCTTTCACTCATCTTGAAGCTTACCTTTGGTTTGCTTCTTCCACTTCATCCACAGCAAGATCTACACCTGTCCCTACCCAGGCCTAGCATAATACCCTCTTATAACCTGAAAGGCATTTTTTCAAATGACTTCAAGTGTATTCAATAGGATTAAGGACTGGAGATTAAGCAGGCCAATCCAGAAGCTTGATATCTTGCTTCTTAAACCAGATTTGAGCTCTTCTAGACATATGCTTGGGATTATTATCTTGCTAAAAGATAATTTTATTTGAAGGAATTCCAGAATTCTTCATTCTTTGCAACAATTCTTTCTCCAAAATTGCCACATACTATTCAGCATCCATTCTTACCTTAACCTCACTCAAAACACCCACACCATTCCATCCAATACAGCCCCATACCATAAGTAATCCTCCTTCAAACTTGACTGTACCTTTGATCTTCTTAGAACTTATTCCTTTTTTTTTCTTTTTTCACACATATTCTTGTTCATCTGATTCAATTCTATTGATTTTAGTCTCATCTGACCAAATTACCCTCTTCTAGTCCTCCACAGTCCAATGCTGGTACTTTAGAGCAAAGGCCAACTTGCTTTTTCTATGGATAGCAGAGAAAAGAGATTTTTTCTTCTTTACCACAGCTTTTAGAGAAGCTTTCTTGAGGGTATTCCTAACTGTTTGTGGGCAGACAGGAGTTCTGACAATAGAATTGATGAAATGAGTGGCCTAAACTGCATTACTGGCCTTTTCAGGAAGAATTTGTTGAACAATAGCACACTTGTTGATAAAAGAACATTTTGAAGAATGATTACCATGATGATTTTTCTTCTCTGGTTGGATTTTCTGAAGGACCCTAGCCACAGTAGACTTCCCTAGACTAGTTTGAGATGCAATTTTCCTACAGGAAAGATCAAAAGAGGCAAGAAAGATAATATTATCTCTTTGAGCAGCAGAAAAATGTTTTATGATGAAAATGAGGAATTTTATTTGTAATGGTAGGGTTTATATATGCTGCAGGCTAATTAGTGACATAAGAGTGACATAATATATTACTTACCTAAGATATATAATTATCTTACAGCACTTCAGGGTCCAATATATGTAATGGGAATTCAAAGTCAAAAACATGACCCAATGAGTTGTCATTTTGATATGGTTGCCATGTTACCAAAACATAACCAAATGCTTTAATCATTGGACCAATAGAAAGCAAAGAGCAAGTACTGCATTTCATACACTTATAGCCTAGTATGATAACTAGTAGTTATTGATAGTCATTGCATTTAGTGCAAAACATGCAAATATTGGGATAGTTTTTTAAGTCACTGTATTGTTGAACAAAGCAGGCAAGTCCTAACCACCAAAAGTTGTTAGAGAGAAGTTGTTGGATTTTAAGGTACCCAGGGTGATCAGCAAGGCAGTAATTGTGGTATCTTTCAATCAAGAAATGACAAAGGTTACCATTAGTGGGAATATAGACTCAGTTATTAAAGGTAAGGAGTCCATCACAGTGTTGCCAGTGACAAAAATGAGAGGCAAGGTTAGGGTGAATAGGGGTGTCAAGGAACCAGAGTACCTTGACAGCTAGTTTATCAGCCTCAGAAGTAAAGCTAATCTGAGACTTTAATGTTATGTCAATCAGATTAACAAAGAGATTCTGAGAAAGTGTCATATCCTGTACCTCCAGCCCAATTCCAACCTTATCCTGACCTGGCTTATGACTGGTCCTCATACCCAGTAAGCTACACTAGCCCTATGACTCCCCTCCAGGCAACTTCAGCCCTCCATCACCATTCCAGTCTGCCCTAGTGTTGCATATACACTTCCCCAGCCTTCCACTCCTGCTCCACCCTATTCTGCTTTCAGTTCTATTTCTGTTAAGTACTACCTTAGTTCAAGTTCTTTGTTCTTTGGATTGTTCCAGTATAACTTCATCACTGTTTCACTCTCAGTTACTATTATCCATATTGTTACTATTCTTGTTCCATTCCTGTTCCTTTTTTTCCCTTGTTTCATCCTGTTACCCTTTAGTTTCAGTCTGATATGATTGAACATTGTCTTCCCTGACATTTTCATTTGTTTCTTAGATATTTAGACATCTGCTTCACTTCTGAGTTTGCATCTGTCTCACTTTACTATACTCCTAGATAGCTCTGCCTCTCTGAGATATAAGTCCTGTAGTCCTGTATCTTGTACCTCAGTACAAATATCAACATAAATACCCCCTTGTCTTTGTCCTCACTCTGCTCAAGCCCTTGGGCTCACTCTGACCCTCCAGGTTACTCTGGAGAACCTCCAGAATCAAGTGATATCCTTGAAGAAGGCATAAGGTCCCACCCCATGACTAGGCTTGACTCTTCTTGTCCTGCCTGTCCCTCTTGTTGAGCATTAAGACAGTCCTCTTCCCCATCTCCAACATCTTTGTAAATTGGGATACCAGAAAGTGCAAGGGTACACCACATAAGGTAAAGCCAAGTCCCATCCCATCAACTAACCCTTCCTGAATCCCTCCAGAGGTCTCCAGACACCCCCAGAGTTTCTGAAGTATAACCTTCCCTCAGGTTCATGCACCACTAAGGTACTAGAACCTGATCTTTGCCCCTAGCAACAAGGGCTTTATTCAGGAAGGAGATTGATATACAGTTTAACAATTCAGCTGTATCAGGGATAGGTTTTAACAGAAAGAAGCATAACATCAGTGTTATTCAAGTTATCTTCAGGGCATAGGTCTGGGCAATGGGATAAATCATCCAGCCCAGCAAGGAAAGATCCCAGGATATGGGATAACTGTAGATCAAAGTCAGCTAGATCTAATAACCACCAGGCTTGGTGGTGATTAAGCTACTGAGGGGATTAAAAATAGGTAAGGTTCTTGTGATCTGTGAACACTTGAATCAGGGTAGAGAATCCACAGAGATAATGCCTCCAGGCCTTTAGGGCACAGATAATAGCAAGAAGCTCTCTATTATAAATGTCATAGTTTTGTTCTGCAGGGTTAAATGACTGGAAGAGGTAGGAAATTGGGTGTCAATCACTATTGGCATCCATCTGAAGGAGAATACCACCTGATGCAAACTTGGAAGCATCAGTGGTAATAGCAAATGGCTGGATTAAGTCTGGAAGTTGTAATATCAGCTTGAATAGGAAAAGGGCTTTGAGTAAATCAAAAGCCTGTTGACAGCTGGAGAACCAGTTCCAGGGGGAATTCTTTTTGATAAGGTCCACTAAGGGTCTAGCAATGTCAGAGTAGTGAGGAATGAATCACCTATAAAAATTAGTGAAATCCAAGAAAGAGCAAACTTCTTTGAGTTTGATAGGCATAGGTCATTTGGCAATTCTGTCTAGCTTGACAGTGTCCATGGCAAGGTGTCTAGGTCAGATAATTATCCTGAGGTATTCAACATCCTCAGTAACAAAGGTACACTTCTTCAATTTAAGATGAAGATTTAGATCTAGCATTTGTTGAAGGATATGACAAGTGCAAGTGGTAAGAGTTTCCTTATCTGGGGAGGAAATTAGCAGGTTGTCCATATAGATAACCAACCATCCTTTAGCAATCATGTTACAAAAAGAGTTATTTATGAAACACTAAAATGTTGTGGGGAAGTTAGTTAATCCAAAGAACATCACAGTGGATTTAAAGAGCCTCTTATAGGTAATGAAGGCAGCCTTCCATTGATGTCCATCTTTGATCTGGACATTGTTGTATCTCCAACAAACATCAAATTTTGTAAATACCTTGGCTTTTTGGAACTTATTTATTAGATCAGAGACAAGAGGAAGTAAATAGACATTATGAATGGTATATTCATTTAAATACTAATAATCTTGACAAGGGCAGAGACATCCATTCTTTTTCTTCATAAAGAAGAAAGGAGATGCCTGGGATGAGTTTAATGGTCTAATCTTACCTGAGCAGAGGTTTTCATCAATAAAATCCTCTGTTACTTTCCTTTCATTAGCAGATAGGGGGTAAACCTTTTCAATTTTGGGTTAAAAGGTGTCATGATGGTCGATTTCATAATCATAAGGCTGAATTGGGGGTAAGCAATCCAGACTCTGCAGGGTATCAGAGAAGACCATAGCAAAGTCTGAATAGGCTTTAGAAAGAGTAATCTTCTTTTTCAAAGCTTTTACAGCAATAGCCAAATCTGTGGAAGTATTTGCTACAGTGGCTGCAGGAAATAAAGGGGTGGAACTAAGGATCCTCTGCACATGCCTCTCATACACCACAGCTAAGATTGTTTTATTAGAGAAGGACTTGTTAAGGAATTTGAAGAGATGGTGGTTATTTTCTTTATCAATGGTAGTCATGCATGTTATGAACATAGCACAAGAGTCACATGACCAGCACATGATTATGAGAATCCTATGCCAAACAAGGACAAACCCTAGGTTATGGTTGATATTTCAGAGTTTCCCTTGGGTTTATGGAAATATACTTATGGTTGAATCTAGTATCTCAGATAACAGATATCTTCTGATCTAATCTCCAATGAATCTGAACTCAATTCAGATGAGAATCAAGATGTGATCATGGCAGAGATCCAGATGGGATCTTCTTGGCCTTATAGCTAAGAATATAGTTTAATCTCCATTAATCCTAAATCCTGACTTTTTATTCTTAGTCTTCTCTTCCATTCTATACTCCTTATCCACATGGCCATTAGTTATACCCTTTACCCTTGCCCTATGTCCACTTTCCTTATTTAGATTTGTGCTGGACTCACTGGATGGTCTGTATGCTGACAGGATTAGTATAAGTAGCTAGTGTAATCTGTGTTAAGACTCTCCAGCCTTAACCACTTGTTACCCTTATTCCATTCATGTTCTAGTTAGTGCCTTGTGATACAGGCCTATTCTGATGACTTGTGTTCCAGCTCCTCTGGTCTTGCTAACCAGAGTATTTTCACTCTACTATCTCTCTATTCAATTCAAATCTAACAATGAATCTGATGTACTCTTATAAGGCAAGCTAGTTAGGGTTAGAAAGCTCATACTCTGTCTGAGAATTCAATAGTGCACATATTTGAAGTGTGCATAGGAGTGGATTAAGGGTCACAAGTCCCTTTGTAATAGGCATTGATCTCAAAGTTGATAGGTTCTTCAACAACAACAGTCTTTTGAGACCAATTGATAATCAGATTGGTCCATTTCAACCAGAGAAGGCCAAGGATAAGTCATTTCTTGCCACAGTTCATGACATGGAAAAAGGCTTTATAAAAGAAGCTGGAAAAGTGTAGTAGAAGTCAACAGATATGAGTAATCTTCCCTGCAGAGTTAGTAGAGAAGTCAACATTTCAAACAGCTAATGATTCCTTGAGCTTCTCCATAGGAAAATGATTGTCCTTGACAAATTGTCAATCTATACATAAGATCCTGGTACCACTGTCAATCAGAGCCTGAGTGTTATGGTATGCACTATTTCCTTGGCTAACTCCTTTATGGGCTATTCAATATTCTAGCCTTCTTTTATTCTTGTTACTTTACTATTGTTGTTTACTTTACTGTAGTTACTTGTATTGGTTTGTATATAACATATATAATAGAGCACACTAGTGTCTCTAGTCCTTAAACTAAAGCACTTGTGGATATTAGCCTTTCTTGGTTCCCTATTGAAGTATCTCTTCTGTTTAGCATGTGTTTAGCCTTCAGGCTTTCTCCTTTGTCTAGCCCCACTTGGGGTTTGGTTTCTCTCTGTTCTGCTCTTGTCATGCTTTCTGTCTCACTGCTCTTGTCATCAAGCCAAGATTGTAACACTGAGTAACAATATCTTGTTCTTGCTATATCATACTAGAGACTTTAAGGTAAATTCTTATAGACTTCTTGGAAGAAGGTACAAGTATAGATGTGCAGAAAGAGGAAGGGGAGACTTATATTGTAGAAGTTCCCTGAATCAAAAATCCTTTCCAGTCAAAATTCTTTTAATCTTACTGCTCCCCTCTTTACTACTATCAGGTCATTCTTTGGTAATCTGTTGGATTCTAGGGTTCTTTAGCCAAGAATCTCTAGAGAAAGAGAAGGTGGTGCACTAGATATTGGTGTGTCCAGGCTTTTGACATTGGAAACAATGTTTGTTCTAAATGTAATATTTCTGCTTATCTGGGATTATATGAGGGATCTGGACAGTATTTATATTCATAGTGTTGGTGTTACAAAGTGACACTGCAGCACCAGTTCTAGTCATGTGATCTCATGTGATTGTGCACAAGGAATCTCTTAAATGGAACCCTAGATTATGGTTTGCTTCTTTTCTTAGAGTTATTCTTGCAGTGGTCACATAACAAGTCACCTGACATGGATTATTCCAGAATCTTCCCTGGAACTATTCTAGATCTTATCTCCTTAGATCTCCTTAAAATAGAATCTAGATCTGAGATGTATCTGTGGCAGATATCTAAATTAAATCATATTTGTGGCAGAGATCCCTGTTCTTATGGTATAGTCATGCCTGACCCTGCACTTTCATTCCATTTCATATCTGCTTATCCTCATGGCTTCCTATAGGTAGTTAGTCATTTCCTTAGTCATGCCCTATGCCTAGTTTCTCTTTTAGTTAGAGTTTCCATACTAGTGCATGTAGATTACCTGGTTCATGCACATGTTCCTGGAATATATAAGGGCTAGAGTGGCAGCCTGGATTTTCCCCAGTCTTGCTCACTTGAAGCTTAGTTTAGCTTTTCCCAAGTGATCCTTTAGAATATTACTGAAGCCTGAATAAGGCTTAGTCCTTTTCCATTCTTGTAAAGTTTTACCCCTTTACTTATTGCCTAGTTTCTGGCCACTAGCACAAAAGCCAGATAGCAGAATATGAAACACTTATCAAAATTAGAGTTAGAAAGGTAGCCAATGCCAAGAAGATATTTCAATTGGGGTTCTTCTCAACCTTATTAGGAACAGAAGGCAGATTAGTGAATAACCATGTAAAGGCACAGGAATTATAACATCTTTGCTTTATGAATCAGGATCTTTCTAAGGTGCCCTGGAAATGCATGACCTTAGTATACCAGGCTTCAATGGTGATAGGGACTTTTTCCATCAAGTGGATCTTATATATAATCCATGGGGTAATTTCTGCTTCATAATAGCCAATAAGTATGTTATGATCCATAATATCAGCAATTATGACATGGTTTTGGAATTTTAAGATATACTTGAAAAGAAAGGGGGTCCATTCACCTTTATAGTTCTGGATCATGTGCTAATTCACTAGCTAGTGGACTGAGATGTTAACAGTATTCTGCTGTTTAAAAGCAGTGAGGAACTTAGTGACAAATTCAGCAAAGGTTCCAGTTGAAATGTTATGAAGTGGCACTTTCTGCACTAGAACCAGTCATGTGACATCACATGATCATTGAAATGCAACTGCTAGATGCATTGATCTAAACTCCTAACCTTCTTGAAGTGTGCTGATGTTCCTAAGTCCTGAGATGATGCTTTTATGCTAGTGGCTTCAAACTAGGCAAAGTAAAGAGAAATGATAAGAGCCAAGAGGAACAAGAACAGGAAGGTTCAAGTGCACAAGACTGGGAAAACCCAGGCTTGAGCCAACCTCCTTATATATTGCTATATAATATGCACAGACCATGTAAATGGTACTGGCCCTAAAGTAGTGTACAGTAAGCCATCCAATAGTGTAAAGAGAGTGGGGACCTAGAAATACATGATGCAAACATGAGGAATGACATTATAGTTTAGATTGTTCTAAACCTGTGCCTTGTGAAGGTATGAAATGTGAAGAGGTGAAAAGGTAAAATAGTGAAAGGGTGGAAATGTGAAAGTGTGAAAAGATCACATGATGTGACAGTGTGAAGAGCTACAGTAGTGAGAAGATAAGTCCAAAAAAGAGTAAAAATGAAAAAGTGCATTATAACAATTATGCACAAGACATTCCTTTTTTGGCTTAACTCTAGTCTGTGATTTTATCCTATTAAGAGTATTTATTATCCTTCTTTTCCAGCAGTGGTCATATGATAGTTAGTTATCTAACATGGATCTTTCCTGGATCTTTTGAGAAACTGCCCTTTATCTAATCTCCATGGATCTTATCTGATCTGAATCTGGACCCTAGATGCATCTGTGGCAGATCTCTAGATTGGATCTTATCTGTGACAGAGATCTTCATCCTCATGAATGCAGTACCTCTAACCCTATGCTTCCATTTCATAGATCCCTTCTTTTTCATTCTTTCCTTATATTCATGCCTGCCCTTTGCTGGCATTCTTTCATTTTTACTCCATGCTTTTATCTTATTCCTGTTCTTATCTATTAGCCCAGGGTTTGGGGCATTTCCTGATTAGTAGCTCATGTATTAATCAGCAGTAGTCCTTAGACAATATATAAGAGTGAAAGTGTAGAGAGCTGGCACTCTAGTCTTTATCACTTGAGTCTTGGGCTTTTACAAGTAATTCCTTGGGAATTCTCCCTTAAGGCCTGGCTAGGGCTTGTTCCTTTACAGTCTTGATTAGACTCATCCCTTTCTTCACACTTGCCTAGTTAGAGCCACTAGCCACAAAAACTTACTCAGTAGAAAAAGTACCCTTAGATGGGGTTAGGGTTAGGATGAGTCTTACTTCATTCAGCAGTAGCAGATGCCCCCATGTGAAGAATGCATGTTATAAAACACTGGCAGTAGTGATGGCCTTTTTTTAAAAAGTGGTGGCCTATAACAGGGCCAATCCCTTAGTTATATATAATAATGCAAATGCCACCTTCTTTGACTTGAAGTTATAAATGGATTTGTTGATAACTAAATAGAACTGGACTATATCCAGCCATTGCTCAGCCCTAGCCCTATTGCCATCATAGGCTTTAGAGGTTCTAAGGTAAAGTTTAGTTAGTTTTAAAGAGAAAAACATAGAAAATACTGGAGATTGCTGAAAGGGAGTAGGCAGCTTAAATAGGTAATGGCACCAGATAGGGGTCAGTGATGGGGGAGTTGATTTGTGAGAAATCTATAGTATAGAAGAAAGATTGTGGGCTAAATTGCAAATAATATCCCATTTAGGCTATAAAGTGGTAGAAGTATCAAATAACATAGCAAGATCATTATGGGAAGAAGAAAGCTGACAAGGGGATTCTGATTCTTATTTGAACTCTGGTTGCTTAGAGGGAGCATGAGGGCATGACTGTTATGTTTCCTCTTTTCTCTCTTCTTTTTCTCCTTTGTCTTATCATAGCTTCTGCTCTTCTCATATCTTTGGTACTTTCTTGTTCATTTTCCACTATAGTTTCCACTCTTCTCATGCTCTAGCCTTGTCTAGACTGCTCTCTTGTTATGCTCTTTGCCTGGGCCTTCTATCTCTTAATTAGCTGACTCATAATCATTCCATCTCTTTCCATTCATTTTCACACAGATATCTTACTCATTATTCGTCAGCATAATTACTCATTCCATCTCTGCTTCAACTCTATTAACTGTACTATAAAGTAGCATACTTCCTGTCCTCTCTTTCCTTATGCTACTTCTACCTTGCAATCACCTCACAGTCCTCGCATCTCCACTACTTCTTGTTTCTATGTACTTGGAATCCACTGTTTGTGTTCTGGCACTTAACCAGAGAATTATCAGCATCTGATCTTGGCACACTCCTGGGAGTGTAGCTGATACCACTTAGGCACAACACTTCATTTGTCACCTTTCACTTGTCTTGAAGCTTACCTTTGGTTTACTTCTTCCACTTCATCCCCAGCAAGATCTATACCTGTTCCTACCTGGGCCAAGCATAACAATGACCAGTAAGGGTCAACAGGGGGTGGACATGGAGGAGTAATGGTAACTATGGAAAGTATAATAAGAGTACCTGCACAGTGAAAACAATGCTACTGTTATGATCTTGGCTTGACAATAAGAGCAGTGAGATGAAAAACACAACAAGAGTAGAATAGAGAGAAACCAAATCCCAAGTGGAGCTAGATAAAGGAGAAAGCCTAAAGGCTAGACACACACTAAACAGAAGAGTGTCATATCCTGGATCTTCAACCCAAATTCTGACCCCATTCTAACCTGGCTTACAATTGGTCTTTGCATCTAGTAAGCCACTCTAGCCCTCTAACTTCCCTCCAGGCAACTCTGGCCCTCTGTCACCATTCCAGTCTCCCCCAGCTATGCACATATGCTTCCCACCCCTCAGCATTATATGCTCCCCTGGGCTTCTGCTCCCACTCCACCCCATTCTGCTTCTAGTCTATCTCTGCTCCAGTTAAGTACTACCCTAGTTCCCCTTCATCATCTCCAGACCATCCCAGTATAACACCATTACCATTCCTGGTCTCAGTTACCATTACCATCATTGTCACTATTCCCATTCCATTCCTGTTCCTTGCTTCCCCCTGTTTCATCTTGTTACCCTTCAGTTTCAGTCTGACATGATTGGACATTGTCTTCCCTGACATCTCCATTCATTTCTTAGATATTTAGACATCTGCTTCACTTCTGAGTTTGCACTTGTCTCACTTTGTTACACTTCTAGATAGTTCTGCCTCTCTGAGGTATAAGTACTATAGTTCTGTATCTTGTACATCAGTATGAATATCAACAAAAACAACAAACACCCCCTTGTCTTCATTCTCACTCTGCTTAAGCCCTTGGGCTCACTCTAATCCTCTGGATTACTCGAGAGTACCTCCAAGGCCAAGCAATATCCTTGAAGGAGTCATAAGGTCTCACCCCCATGACTAGGCTTGACACTTCTTGTCCTGCCTGTTTCTTCTATTGAGCATAGAGATAGCCTTCTTACCCACTTCTGACATCTATGTAAATTGGAACACTGGAAAGTGCAAGGGCACACCACATAAGGTGAAGCCAAGTTCCATTTAACCATTGAAACCCTTCCTAGATTCCCCTGGAGCCCTCCAGAGTTCTGACCTTTCTTCAGCATCAAGGATTTTATTCAGAAAGGAACTGGTTAAAAGTATACCCATCTTGGTATAGGTTTTAACAGTCTCTTTTTATAGGAATGAATGTTTTAACAAAGAAACACTTTGACAGAGAACCAAGAAAGGCTAATGTCCACAAGTGCTCTAGTCTAAAGACTAGAGATACTAGGGTACTCTATTATATATGCCATACACAATCCAATACAAGCAACTACAGTAAAGTAAACAACAATAATAAGGTAACAGAAATAAAAGAATACATAAGAAAAGAAACCAGAGCTAAAACTAGGGTATTGGATAGCCCATAAAGGAGTTAGCCAAGAAAGTAGTGCATATTATAATAGCTACTTCTTTTGTTACACTTGGCTTGGATAGAGATAAGCATAGCTCTTTGAAGACATGTGAAGTGAGCAAGTTTCAAGGCTGTTTATGGAGTGGGGACTGAGTAGGACCAAAGCACATCTGCTCTTGCTAGACACAGGATTGAGTTGTCCAATGGAACACTAGAGCCAGGGGTAATTACAATGCTTGGACTTAATATCAAGACAAGGACAAAGAATTGAACTTTAATACCAATAGTAAAGGTATATTACTAGTGCATAGATATATGTGTGCCAGGCCTAGCAAAAGAGGAACTATGGATGGAAAGGGAAAGGGAGAAGTAGCATAAGGAGATTATGTATGAAGTGCTACTTTTTATACTATAGTAAAGGCCATTGTTGGCCAAAAGGAGAAAAAGAATTTACATATGATTAGTGAGTAAAAGGGCATGCTGAATGAGCATAACAAATAAGAACCATGATCAATGACAAATAGGCTGATAAAGTGTGTTAGGAATATAAAATGATAAAAATAAAACATGTTTCATAAGATTTGCAATGAAAATTGCAAATATGTGAAACAAAGAAGGATTTGCAATATCTGAAGGGTAAAGGGTAACTATAAAAAGAACAAGGTTTGACAAAAAGTATAAATTGTAATAGTAGAGGCCATTGTTGATTAAAAGAAGAAAAGGGATTTATATATGATTAGTGATAAAAGGGGCATGCTGAATGAGCACAACAAATAAGAATCATGATCAACAACAAATAGGCTGACTGTTATGGTATCAATCTCTGAACAACCCATTCTAACCCTAAATGATCTGCCTTGATAAGGTATGTCAGTTTTATTGTTAGATTCAGATTGAATAGAATATGGAATAGTGTATGGACTCAGGGTAGCAAGGCCTGAGGAGCCATCTCACTTAGTTAGGAGGGAAAAGACTATATTGAAGGAGATACAGTTTCAATATGAGGATAACAAAGTGATTAAGGCTAGGGAGCCAAAATCAAGGTGAAATGCAACTTCTTGATGTGTTAACCTAAAACTCCTAACCTCCTTGGAGTATGCTGATACTTCTAAGTCCTGAGATGAAGCTTTTGTGCTAGTGGCTTCAAACTAGGCAAAATGAAGAGAAAAAGATAAGAGCCAAGAGTAACAAGAACAATGAAGGTTCAAGTGTGCAAGACTGGGAAAATCCAGGCTTAAGCCAACCTCCTTTTATATTGCTACCTAATGTACACAGACCATGTAAATGGTACTGGCCCTAAAGTATTGTACAGTAAGCTATCCAATAGCATAAAGGGTGCAGGGACCTAGAAATCCATGCTGCAACCATGAGGAATGACATCATAGTCTAGATTGCTCTAGACTTGTGCCATGTGAAGATGTGAAAAGTGAAAAGGTGAAATAGTGAAGATGTGAAGATGTGATAATGTGAAGAGCTACAGTAGTATGAAGATAAGTCCAAAAAGAGTAAAAACAAAAAAGTGCATTATAACACTACCCCATCTTTAGGTCTCAAATTCCAGACAAGATGAGGCTAGTGGAACAGATGTGGTCAAATTTATATATGGTTCAAAACAAGAATAAAAGTCCTGGAGTAACAGACTGCAAAGTTTTTGTGGAGCAGACAGATTGCACAAATGAAAAGATAATGTAGCTTGCTGTGAATTCTTCAAATGCTCTTCTAATTCCCAAGTTTGATTCAATGCATCATATCCTTTCCAGTGGACTAGATATTCCAGTTTTCCTTTCTTTAATCATGATTCCACCACATAATCAACTTCCCATTCTTCATGTCCCTCTTTCATTATTGTAATTGGATTAGGATGAATCACAGGTTGTTGAGGAAGAGGATCATGGTATGGTTTGACTCATGATATATTGATGACTGGGTGAATGTGAATATTTACTGGAAGTTGCAGTTTAACTGCATTAGGAAGAATGTTGATGATCATATAGGAACCAATCCATTTTTGTGACAACTTTTTGAATGGATATGAAAGAGTTAAATGCTCTGTTGATAACCAGACCTTGTGACCAATCTGGTATGTTGGAGCTTCTGATCGCTTTGATTCAGCTACTTGAATCATCTTTTCTTTGGCTTTTTCCAATGACTCTTGTATTTGAGTATGTGTTCATTGAAAATCTTTGGCAAATCCATGTGAGACTTTATCTGTCTCAAATCCTAGATGAGGTGAAATCTTCTTGATAATAGAAAAGGAAGTAGACTCTGTTGTCATTGAGAATGCATTATTGTGAGAAAACTCCACTATCTTTATCCACTCTGCCCAAGTTTCTTGCTTCTTTGCCACAAAGGTACACAAGTACTGTTCCAACTCATGATTTATCCTTTCTGTTTGACCATCTGTTTGAGGATAAAATGAAGTAGAAAGCTTTTGATGTATGTCAAGGGAGTAACATA
>JBBPKN010000623.1:0-33090 GCA_038089275.1 Pulveroboletus cf. rosaemariae
GGAAATTAATCCAAAATTAGGCAAGCAGAGAGAAATAGAACTTGAAAATATGTTTTACAGATTAAGGAAGCTAGCTTGGAGGGATACCACATCAATAAAGGTGAATATTATAAGTGCTCAAGTCTAAGAACTTAAAACATTCAGATGCTCTTTCATATCTATGGCACACAAGTCATAATAAGTAACTATAGTAAGGTAAATAATAGTAATAGAAGTGACAAGAATAAAAGGAAAAGCGTGCAATAAAGGGAATCAAATCTAAAGCAGAGGCTTTCAGAATAGTTTCTAATAAAGTTTGCCAAAAGAGTAGGCTAAAATTGTGAAAACTATAACAGTTCCAATGGAGTCTCTGTTTTCAAATGGTCATATCTTCTGTTAAAACCTATATCTCTCCAGCTCAAGTATACTGTTAAAACATATACCAAGTTCCTTTCTAAGGAAAGGTCATATTCCAGAAGCTCTGGAGATATCTGGAGACTTCTGAAGGAATTTGGGAAGGGTTGGTTGATTGAATAGGACTCAGCTTCACCTTATGTGATGCACCCTTGCACTTTCTGGTGTCCTGATTTACATAGATATTAAAGGTGGGAAAGAGGACTATCTTGGTGCTTAACAAGAGAGACAGGTAGGATAAGAAGAGTCAAGCCTAGTCATGGAGGGCAGGACCTTATAATTCCTTCAAGGATATCACTTGGCCCTGAAGGTGCTCTGGAGTAATCTAGAGGGTTAGAGTGAACTCAAGGGCTTGATCAGAGTGAGGACAATAACAAGAGAGTATTTATGTTGATATTTGTACTGAGGTATAAGATACAGAACTACAGTATTTATACCTCAAAGAGGCAGAACTATCTAGAAGTGTAGTGAAGTGAGACAGATGCAAACTCAAAAGCAAAGCAGATGTCTAAATATCTAAGAAATGAATGAAGATGTTAGGAAAGAAAATGTTCAATCATGTCAGACTGAAACTAAAGGGTAATAGAATGAAATAAGGGAAAACCAGGAGCAGAAATAAAACAGAAATAGTAACAATAATAGTAATAGTAACTGAGAGCAGGAATGGTAATGGTGTTATACTGGAACAGTCCAGAGACAACAAAATAGAAACTGTGATAGTACTTAACTGGAAAAGAAATGGAAATAGAAATAGAATAAGGCAAAGTGGGAGTGGCAGCCAGAGAAGCATATTTTAATGGAAGGCAGAAAGCATACATGCATAGCTGGGGTGGACTGGAATGGTGACAGAGAACCAGAGTTGCCTGGAGGGGAGTCAGAGAACTAGAGTAGCTTACTGGATATGAGGATCAGTTATAAGCTGGATTGGAATTGGGTCAGAATTAGGTTGGAGGTACAGAATATGACATCTTCACAGCCACTGAGCCAAATCACATGATCTAAGAGCCAAATGATAGCCAAGAGCAAGTACTATATTTAATCTTATCAAAGTGAAATAAAATTCCCATGGGTATTTGCAGGGTACTTTATATCCTGGATTTGAGTTAAATATTGGAATGCTTTTTGAAGTTACTATATCTCAGCCTTTCATCTATAGTAACTTCAAAAACTAGCCCAATATTTAACTTTAATCTGATATATAAAGTATACTGCAATTATATGAACTAATTATACTTTACTTTTATGGAATAAATTATAGTAGAAATCCTTGGCTACATCTATGCTCTATATATTACATAATTTCATTCAGATGCTACCAAGACATGGCTATTACAAGATAAACATTTTATTGGGCCAGCTATTGTACCTTTGATTTAAGAGATATTATTAGTACTCTGTATTACAAAGTAATACTCCAGTGCTTCAAGTAGTTATATGATTTCATGTGATCATGCATAAGAAACCCCTGATTTGGCCTAACCCAAGTCTATGATTCTTTTTTCATATTTATATTCATTCCCTATCTAGATGTCATGTGACATGGCTAGATCTCAGATAAAGGTAGTTGCCAGATCTCCAAATAAATCTGATCTTGATCTAGATAAGAATTGGATTTATGTGGCAGAGATTCAGATGAAATCTTCTTGGCCTTATGGCTAAAGCATGCCTTTATTCTCCATTGATTCTAACATTCCCTTTACTCTAGTCTTTTCTTTTATTCCATGGACCATAGCCATGTCTATTCTTTGCTGGTATTCTTTTATATATACTCTATGCTTTTATTTTTCCTTATCTATTTAGAGTTCAGGGTACTTTTCTACTAGGTAGCACATGTACTTAGTTAGCAGTCTCCCTTGCAATATATAAGGAAGTAAAGTAGCTAGGACTGATTTTCTAGTCTTAGTCACTTGAGCTCCAGTTTAGCTTTCACAAGTGTATACCAGAGTTTTACCCTTAATCTTGGCTAGGGTTTATTTCTTCACAGTCATGATAGGCTTGTTCTTTTCCTCTTGCCTAGTTAGGGCCACTAGCACAAAAGCCCACAAGTACAAGTAATAAAAGAAGACCAATTTAAGATAGGGTTAGAGTTAGAATAAGTCCTCTTTCTTCTTTTTTAGATGGCTAGCAACAGAGCATATAAGATCTTGCACTTTACTCTATATAGCCTTTTTTTGCCTTAAATACTATCTGAATTCTTCTATATATGCTCTTAATTAATTTATAATACTTTTCAACTGGTATTCTTTTTTACTTCACATAAATTCTATTATATAACTTTTTTACTTGGAGTTTACCTGAGTTGTGCCTTTGGCATATGTTTAGAGTATAATAAATAGCATAATAAATATTGGCAGAAGAAAACTTGAATTAATAATTATTAGTGAACTTTTGAAAATCTGAATACTCTTGAAAAGATAGTCTTTATTATATTGGGCCTGAATAGAGACAACTGCAGCTCTTGAAAGTCAAAGGTAAAAATAAAGCTAAACTAAAATTGTTAGCTTTAAGATAAATAAAAGGTACAAATATAAGTTTGTGCTAAAGATCACTTTGCTATGTTTGCTCAACTGGTTTAGAAAGAACTTAACTTAGCAATACTAAGACTGAAGATAAACTTAAGAGAGTAAAAACTCAGATAAAGAGTCCAGCCAGGCTTTGCTTTTAATATAATCCCCATTAAGGTATTTTGTGGTACCAAGGCAAAGTTTGGTGGATTAACAGGGGTAGAGCCAGATATGAAAAAGTAAAAAAGAGGGCAAAAACAAAAAAGAGAAGAAAAAGAAGTTAGGGATTGAAAAGCAATAAAAGTGGGAAAAAGGAAAGTCTAAGCTCAAGAAATCTATAGAAATGAAATAGCTGGTAAAAAAGATCTCAATTCTTGTTAGCTTTTTCTTGTAAAGGAATAAGAATATTAGTAAGTGCATTAAAAGAAAACAAGGGATATTTCAGAGACAAAGACTTTTTGGGCTTCAAATTGAACTCAAAAGAGTCAGTGAATAAGGGTTCTCTGAGCTTACTTTAGAGAAAGTCAAAAAATAAGGGCTTGAATAAAATAGTGGAAGTAGTTTATAGCAAAGATAGCCACAAGTAGAATATACTACTTTTTTTGTTACATTAGGCCCAGATAGAGACTAATGCAGCCCTTGAAAGTTAAAGGCAAAGATAAAGCTAAAGCTAAACTGAAATTATTAGCTTCAATATAAATAAGAGGCATAAATATAAGTTTGTGCTAAAGACCACTTTGCTATGTTTGTTTAACTGGTCTAAAAAAACTTGACTTAATAACACTAAGATTAAAAACAAACTTGAGAGAGTAAAGACTTAAATAAAGAGATAATATTCTACAGATACCAAGATATAGGAAACTATGCAAGAAAAAAGTAGTATAAGAAGACAAGAGACAAAGTATACTACTTTATAGTACAAAAATAAGGTTAAGATTTAAAAGAAAAATATAATATGTATAACAAAGCAGTTACTGAAGAGTTTGTATGAAAATAGATGGAATTGAATAAAAGTTAGGAGAAGTAACTGCTAAAATAAGAATAAAAAGAAATTTGTTAACAAGAAAGTAAACAAACTGTGGTTTAAACATGTGAAGAGTAAAAGCTAGAATAAGAAATAAAAAGAGAGCATAAAATTATAATAGCCTTAATATAGTAGCATATCCAATATCAAGTTAAGCAAGAATAGTAGCCTTTTAATCAGCTATGAAAAATTGCATAATAATATAAAAATACATGTGTTATGATCTTGGCTAACAATAAGAGCAATAAAATGAAAAACAAGAGAGAAACACACTTCTAACACCTAAATCAGGCTAGAAAAGAGAACAAGAGAACTCAAAAGTGCTTGGATCTAAGAGAACTAACCATTAAAGCCAAAAAAGGCTATTTCTACAAGTGCTCAAGTCTAAAAAAGATTTAAGCCACTTGAATGCTCTATTATAACCACTGTACACAAATCAATACAAAATAGCTATAGTAAGATAAACTTTGAAACTAAAGTAATCAAGAATAAAAAAAGGAAAGAAATCCAATCTAAAGCAGGAGCTTCTAGAATTGTATTACAAATGACAAGTTCAGATGCACAAGAGTCATGTGCTTATCATGTGATTGTGAGACTCCTATGCCAGATTGAGCTAAACCCTAGTCTATGGTTAGTTCTATCAAAGTATATCTTGACTAAAGAATTAGCATAGAATTAGCAGCTGATCTCAGATAATGGTATTTTCCAATCATATCTAGATAATATCTGATCTTGGACCTTAGATCTAGATCTAGATTGATGGATCTGATCTGTGGCAGAGATACAAATGGGATCTCCTTGGCCTTAAGATTAAGATACTGTATTCATCTCTATTGACTCTAAAGTCCTTCCTTTTATTCTATTGCTTTTCTTTCATTTAGTTATATCCTCTATTCTCACCCTATTCCCAGTTCCCATATTAGTATTTATCCCTGGTATGCTTGGTGGTCTGTGTACCATCCTAGATAGTATAAATAGACTGATTATATAGCTTTTAGCTCTCCAGCTTTGAGCACTTGTTTGTTTAAATATCTAGTTATCTCAATAAGCATCTAGTATTCTCTCTTCACTTCTTAGGCTTAGCTACTCTGAGTACTTTTCCATCTATCAGCCCAAGCCTTATTTAGGGTTAGGGTTATCTTATTCTTTATTCTTACTTTGAAACTGATATTAACACTGGCACAATCCCAAGGCAGATTGGATTAGGGTTAGGCATAAAATCAATGTGTTACAAATGAACAGTTCACTAGCAGAAGCATCACATGACAAGCATGTGACCATGAGACTTTATTGTCAAACAAGGATAAATCCTAGGTTATGGTTAAATTGATATTCAGAGTTTTCCCTTGGATTTAAGCATAGCTTATGGTTGGATCTAGTATCTTAGATAACAGGGTTATCTTCTAATCAAATCTCTGATGAATCTGATCTTAATCCAGATGAGGGTCAGATGCAATCATGGCAGATCTCTAAATGGAATCTTCTCAATCTCATGGCTAAGGATATGGTTTAATCTCCACTAACTCTGAACTCTTTCTTCTATTCTACATAGCCTCTCCCTTGATACATCCCTTTATCACATGGCCCATTGATCATACCCTTTACCCTCACCCTATGCCCTATTTTCTTATTTAGTATTGTGCTGGATTCACTGGATAATCTATGCACATTCTAGAGTAGTATAAGTAGCTTGTAGTTCTATGTTAAGGCTCCCCAGCCTTAACCACTTGTTATCTTGTACATCATATCTCCTAGGTTTGCATCTTGCAATATAGGTCATTCCTCTGGTAACTAGTGCTATGGCTCCTCAGGCCTTGCTATCCTAAGTCCAACATTCTTTATCTATTCAATTCAAATCCAACAACAAGACTGACATACTTCCTTAAGGCCATACCATCACTATTGGGTTAGAACAAGTCATACAGATTATGACACCATAACACTATACAAGCCAGTTTATAACAAATTGCCTATAAAAAAAGTTAATCAAAAGATAGATTAAAAGTTTGACAAATTATAATAGCATAAAAGTATCTTGAAACTTAGATATACTATTTACATATGTATCTTTGTTTGTAACATCAACAAAGCCAAATATAGCTTGATATAGTGGAGATTTCAATCTTCAAATTAAAAGTATAATAACCAGCTCAATAAGATATTTATCTTATAATGATCATATCTTGGCAAAATCTGGATGAAATCATATAATATATAGAGCAAAGTTGTTGCCAAGGATTCCAACTACAATTTATTCCATCAAAGCAAAGTATAAAATGTTTCTGTAATTGTAGTATACTTTATGCACCAGATTGAAGCTAAATATTAGGCCAGTTATTGAAGTCACTATATATGAAATTTGAAGTGCAACTGATGTACTCTTCTCCTAGAGAACTAAAAAGGAATAAGAGGGCTAAACTAACTCTAACTCTAGAGTAAGATCTAGACTACTACTGGTGGGCTTCTTGAGCAAGAAAAACTCTAAGATCTGGCAAAGATAGAATAAGCCTAGACCTGAAAAAGCACTATAGAAGTGAAAAATATCTGGAAAAAATACTAAGATTCCAGAAAGGCTTTTAAATCAGAGCTCAAGTGACTAAGACTGGAAAACCAGTTCTTATTTCTCTTACTCTATATATAATTCAGGAACTAGCACATAGACCAGATAATCTACATAGACCAGTATGGGAACTCTAATATAAAAGAAAATAGGGCATAGGGCATGACTAAGAGAATAACTATCTATCTATAGTAAGCCATAAGATAATTGAAAATGGAAAAGAAAAGAAGATGCAGAGTCTATTATATAGCAATAGTAAGACTGGGGATCTTTGCCACAGATAAGATCTAATCTTGAGATCTGCCATAGATGTATCTGAGATTCAGATTCAAATCTAGATAAAATTCATGAAAATAGAATCTAGGGCATTCTATTATATCCCATGTTAACTCTGTCCCCTTCAGAACAACTCTGGGTACTTGTTAAAACCTATACCAGTATGAATATACTAGTTAAAACCAGTTAAAACTGTTAAAACTATATCTCTTAAATCTGAGTATACTGTTAAAATGTATACCCAGTTCCTTACTAAATGAAATCCTTGTTGCTAGAGAACAAAGATCAGGTTCCAGTATCTTATTGGTATATGAACCTAAGGGAAGGTCATAACTCCAGAGACTCTAAAAAAGTCTGGAGAGATCCAGAAAGAACTTCATTGATCAAATGGGACTCAGCTTCACCTTATGTGATGCACCCTTGCACTTTCCAGTGTCCCAATTTACATAGATATTGGAGGTGGGAAAGAGGACTGTCTTAGCACTCAACAAGAGGGACAGGCAGAATGAGTAGAGTCAAGCCTAGTTATGGGGGTGGGACCTTACAACTCCTTCAAGGATATTGCTTGGCCCTGGAGATTCTCTGAAGTAACTCAAAGGGTTAGAGTAAGCCTAAGGGCTCAATTAGAGTGAGAATGATAACAAGAGGGTATTTATATTGATATTCATACTGAAGTACAAGATACAGAACTATAGTATTTATACCTCAGAGAGGCAAAACTATCTAGGAGTATAGTGAAGTAAGACAGGTGCAAACTCAGAAGCAAAGCAGATGTCTAAATATCTAAGAAATGAATGGAGATGTCAGGGAAGACAATGTCCAATTATGTCAGATTGAAACTAATAACAGGATAAAACAAGTGAAAGCAAGAAACAGGAATAAAACAGAAATAGTAACAATAATGGTAACAATAACTGAGAGTGTGAATGGTAATGGAGTTATACCAGGATGGTCTGGAGACAATGAAATGGAACTAAGGTAGTACTTAACTAGAACAGAGATAGAACAGAAAATGAAATAGGGCAGAGCAGGAGCAGAGGGCTGGGGGAGCACATACTAATGGAGGGGCAGAAAGCATACATGTATAGCTGGAGCAGACTGGAATGGTGACAAAGGGCCAGAGTTGCCTGGAGGGGAGTCAAAGGGCTAGAGTGGCTTACTGGGTATGAGGACCAGTCATAAGCTAGGTTGGAATTGGGTTAAAGATACAGAATATGACAGTACTTGTACTTTCACAAGCTATGTCTTACTTAGCATTTCTTTACCCTTTGTCTCTACCTCTACTTAGTACTACTTACAATTAGTATATCTAACTCTGTCCTTTCTAATATCACTCTATTACTATTTTACCTCACTTTCCAGTTTATTCTTAGTTTCCATTTTTGCTTTCTTCTAATGTGTGTCAGTTTTATCTAGATATCTTGATTCATTTGATATCTCCATTTGTTTCTAGAATATACTATTATCTGTCACTTACTTCTGAGATACTTTTGTCTTACCTCCATTCTTTTTTAGATAATCTGCTCTTTCTATAGTATATAAGAAGTTGCCTCTATCTATAATACCTTTATTTGAAAATCAACAAAATCCATCCATCTTGTTCTTGTTCTCACCCTCAAATTCTTGTGATTCACCTCTAACCCTCTGGTTGACTCCAGAGATTATGCCAGCCCTTCATTAGCCCCTTTTTCAAGTAAAGTCTTGATAATGCCCTTTTATGACTAGACTAGATGCTTTTTGTCTTGTCTGCCTTCTTCTGTTCTAAAGTTGGCTCTCCTTAGATCCATGACTTTTTTATAAATTGGGACATGGGATTGTGCAAGGGTATACCACATAAGGTAAAGCCAAGTCCCATTTAACCCTCTAAAATTTCCAGATTCCTTCAGAAATAGCTGAAGTTTGATAAAGGAAGTTTTATAATGAAAGGAATTTAATACATTCCCAAGGAAGATCCTGGGAAGATCCAGAGCATATGCTGTCATATGACTACCTGCAAGGAATACTCTGAAATAAAAAAGAAACCTTAAGCTAGGGTTTTGCATTAGGGATTTCTTGTGCACAATTACATGAGATCACATGACTAGACTTGGTGCTAAAGTGTCACTTCATAACAAAACTGAAGTAAGACAATTTATACACTTGTTACATTTATCAACTAAATAATGTAAAACTGCAGGATACTTGTAGTTACTAAGTATCCTAAGCTAACTAATGGTCCGATGTAGCTATAAGCTTATGTAAGCGGTAGAGCGTAGGTAATCAACTAATTCCAACAAATAATACCTACGAGGCCTTCTTGTATCTAGTGTATCACTCTGAATAAGTACAATCTCACAAAAAGGGACATTCAAAGGTTGCTGGATTCAAAGCTGACAATTTTGAAAAACCCATGCAAACCAAGTGTTAACTGATTTAAAGGAATAACGACAACAATAGCAGTGACTTCCCATTGTTAGCATAATAACCTCTATCTGGAATAGAAAAACCACACAAGAACATCAGCCGACTGATCCAGACAAATGATACATGTTTTTATGACATACAAGTCAGTAAATGAACCGTTGAAGATGAAATGTGGCAACAAGCCGAAGCAAAGAAGAAAACGACACCAGAAATCTAAAAAAAGAAGAGAAAGAAAAGACAATCATATAAGCTCCCACCAATCCCCCCACTTATCCCATCAACATCCGTTGTACCTTCCCCCACCGCTCATCCACCTCCGTCGGATACCTGTCCGCCCGGATCCTTTCCAGCCGTGGCATCATCGCCTTCAGGTATTTCGTCAGTTCTTCTAACCCCCGCTTGTCCTCCCCAATCGGCGAATGTCCGACGCAAATGTGGGTAATGCGGTGATTCGACACACCCCATCCGTTTTCGTTTTCAACCTTCCTTGCCTCCATAACTCCGACGACCCTCTCCCCTCGTTGGATCCCCCTCTCGGAAACCCAACCATCCTCTGAGGGCGGCGTCACCGACCCATCAAACACGATAGACAGCGTTTCCAAATGTCGACACGCCCTCAGAACCGCCAGCACTGCCCTCACACTCGCCGTAGGCCTCGCCTTGGACACATCCCCGACACCCACCTTCAAACTCGTCAACCCCGTGAACGCCATTATCCATGCTTCATACCCCCGATCATCTACCTCAGCCGTGCAGTACGTACTGATGTCCAGCTCTCTCAGCGATGGAAAGGAGGAGAGGGAGGAGAGGAGGGAAGGAGAGAGTGAAAATGTGTCGCTCGCAGGGGTGCTCCAATATGACGACGTCAACTCGATCGTGAGCGTGCGCAGTCGGGCCTTGTCCAATCGCGCCTGTAAAACATTCACCAATGCTTCCATATCCCCTTTTGTCGAATCATCCGCGCCGATTCGTAGATGGAAACGTATCGGACTGCCCTGAATGGTCTCAAGGTAGCGTAAGCAGAGGGGAGCGCTATTGCCCCCAAGCGACCACGTTTGCACGTGTGATGGGAGTTGACCGACGTAAACCGCTGTGCTTGAATTATTGAGCTCAATGCTGAGGGTGTCGAGTGTCTGCCTGGAGGTGAGCGTGTCCATGACCGGCTGTGAGAGTGCGCAGCTGCGCAAGACGCGGAGATGTGGCCATTGTCGGACAATATCGCCGATTTCGCGGGAATGATCATTGTAGGAAGAGCGCGGGAAAAAGGCGGTGAAGGAGGTAACGTTGGGACACAAGTTGGGAAGGTCAGCGAGGACAGCGGATTCAGAGGAGACATGGTTGGGCCAGCAGATAAGGAAGAGGGAGACAGTGGTTACCTTTGGACCTGCAAAGTATTTGATAAGAGACACGCTCGGATCAATCAAATTAGACATCTTGAGTTCGCTCCATACAAGCTCGGTGAGGTTGGGAAGCAATGGCAGAGAGGCTTTGGGGTAGCTTGCGAGGGCGGCGATGACGTTGTGTTGTACTGCAGCAGACACACGCCAACAGGGACCACGAACAAACCGGACGCGCTCGGCGTATTTGCGAAACGTCGCCCACTGCTTTTCGCCCATGAACATCCGGACCTATGGAGGATAATGGCACGATAAGCATTCAAAGCCGATCAAGGAGGCGCACGACAAAGGGATAGTGTTTCTTGGCCCACATGCGTCGGGGCAAGACCTTGATCAGCGGATCGAGGTTGTCTAGACGCATCCAGAGCACATCCAACGAAGGCGCACTCAACGCACGACACGTTCGGGCGAGCGATGCAAGGGTACGTTTGCCCAAAGTACGACCCCATTTGTGTTCGCTCTCGGGAGCATGGTCAAACTGACGTATAAAGTCGAGAATGAGGAAGAGGATTTCGGAAATGAGGAGACAGCGGTGGATGGAGGTAGCAGGGGCTTTTGTAGATCGATTGTGTTTAAGACGCTGCGGTATGGAGAGTAATGACCTGCTGGTCCTTGTGCCGAGGTGTCGAGGCCTGCGGTCATTAGTGAGTTCAACGTGTGGATACGGGACAGGATCCGCAGCGCACACGGTGGACTCTGTGCACTCTGGGTCAGGGGAAGTGAATGGCAAGCAACCCGGTGAATGCATCAATGCGCTCTCGGGTTTTTGTCGCTTTTGCAAGGACGACATGACCGTCGGTAAGTCGTCGGCTCAGACTCGGAAGGCGTCGACCGCAACAGGAGGGGCAGTACTTGATTGCACCTGACACGCCGAGCATGTGACCTTTGGTTCGCACGGGATCCCCCTATCTCACCCATTCGAATGTGGGCCACTTCACTATCTATCGACCGTCCTCCAAACTACAAGACACGTTTGACATCGTCGAAGAAGCCAAACAGGGTGTATATGAGGCCCTGCACAAGCGCGATGCACAGGGGTTAGAGCGAGACGGTCCTTTGGAGCAGACTGCGGCGACAAACATCGAGGACATCGCTCCCGAGTTCTGGGGTACATAACGCCCCACGATGGTGTCAACCGCCCTCTGACTGAGCCATTCAGCCAAGGAGAAGAAGCACGAGAACAAGAATGCAGAGAACGCAAGTACAAAGTAGGCAAGCGAAATGGAAGGTGCGGATTGCTTGTCACCGTCAATTCAAGGCTGACATGCAGTGGATCTCTTTAACCCGGACCTGATCACACTTTGAAACAAACAGAGTCAAGTAGAGTACTCGTTTGGAACATGGTTGAACCGTATACCAGAGTACGTGTTATTGGATATCTATGACAGAGTAATAATGTCACAGCGAATAATCTGCTCGAAACCGAATTGCACCTCAACTCGTACTCGTCCGTCATCCCTTTTCTGGCCACCCTATGGTTACTTGAAACTTTGTCGGAGAGAAGGCTACATTTCCCCTAGACGCCACTCACAAGATTCCAGACTGTGGGCTCACAAGACGAGAGCTCGAGCGGCTTTCCATGGGTTCCAACAAGGAACCGGGGGCAAACAAGCGCGCTGGTATCGCCACTCGCGATCCAGCATGTACGCCAGTGCCCATTGACGCGAACGGTACGCGCTGACCTCTGCATAATAGAGTTTGACATCAAAGAGCGTGGACGTCGAACCTACCAAGGGTAGGTGTGTTTGGCCTGGATAGTGACCAACTCGTTGTCCCTTATAGAGCCTATCATCTGATCTGTAGTATTGGTCATGGATAGTATGCATGGGAGCAATTGTCTCCAATGTCTGGTGTTCTGTACACGATGTTTGCCTGAATTTCATTCCACTCGCTGGTGCCAGCACAAGGATACTCGGAGGAACGGCTTATCCTCATGACTAGCTACCCGAAAGGGAGAGCAGTGAAGAAAGCGTTGAGATACCAAAGTTACGTACCAGTACGACGTCCAAACGAGGGAAAGAATCAAAGGCACCGGTGCACCATGCAGGAAACTGCAAGACTCGGGGCACTCGAACCTCTTCCCGCGTACAACAATCGGAATGCATCACATGTTGAGATCTTGCGATCGAATAGACAGAATAGAGACCGGCTCGCACTAAGAGAGAACGAACGTATTCGCAGAGTATGAGATAATGAAACATGCAAGGTCATGAAGCCAAATTGAGAAGGAGTCGAGCACATCGGGGACGGGAAGAAGAGCAGAAGTATGGCACAGTGGGCGGAGGCGCTGCAGGAGGGGCAAACATGAACAATCGAAATCCGGCGCTCCTTATAGGGCTTGCGCGAGTTGTTTGGGTTGAAAGTGACAGAGATGGGATAGCTGTCGGAACGACGGACAAGCTGTTCATTGACGGTCTCAAAAAAGACCTTTTTGCATTTCGCTGTCACCTCCTTACACTCAGAGAAACGCTGGTGGCTCACTGAAGTGGAGATCCTATGACTCCGAAGTGAGGAACCTAGAACACCACGACGCTTGGTACTCTTAGGTGAGGGATTGTAGCGCCTACAGCAGTAAGGCCGATCATCATGGGAGATAAGGTTGAGGATATGCTCACCGGTGACTGAATTCTTGATTGTCTGAGATGAAGCAGATGAGACAAGAAGAAGAAAGAACAAGAATAGAGTCAGCCCCGCAACTGCAGCTTCAGTCCGACCTCAAGATTGTACCGCATAACGTAAGCTTACATTCTGATCGAAAGTGAAGAGGAACTCAAAGCTAGAATGGAGGGCTTCATCGGGAAGGAAGTTAGTTCCACGCTCAGAAACCATATATTGCCGTATTCCGTACATCCTCACGCGGTCAAGACAGCGCATCCAAGTCCCGTGCCACGTGAGAGCGTCAAGGGTGTCCTCTGAAGGGAATAAAGTGAGATGAGGATCTGGCGAGTAGCGCCGGTAAAAATAGATTTGATTCTCTTTAGGGTGTGGTTATCGCAATGAAATCCTCAGTCGTTGTCGCTAGTGAAGAAGTGAGCGGCAGATACTGACCAACCGAAGTAAAGTCAGCGATGGTGGAGTGGATACCCAGCTAGTAAGCACCATTGAAAGTAGTAGGTAGAAATCTCCTTGCTAGCGGAGAAGAGAATCGTGGGAGTGGAAGAGATGGCCAGGTATTGGACCTGACAGTGTCAGGGCCTCAACAGCCCAATCCTGGGAGCTTGGAAAGTAACTGTGAAAGTAGCGACCCACAGTTGGATCTGAAGACAAAAAAGCGAGTTCCAGGAGCTGTGTAGACAGACAAAGGATGGAAGAAACACTGAGCGTGTGTCGACATCACCTACCCCATGAGAAATGGGAGGAGACGGATGAAAAGGAAAGTGCACAGCACCCCCAAAGACCACATCAATAGAAGGATGTTGCGCGACGGGAGATAAAGGCAGCAGCGAGAGCGCTAGAACTGGTTAAAGACATCAGTGTGGTGCAATAGAAAGATAGAAGAAGCGCAAGACCAAGACAAGGATGAGTGATGGAAGACAAAGGAGGAGATCGCCGGGGGAGTAAGGGGCGCTGACCTGCTGACAATATTGTCTGGTGAACGGCATGAAATCACAGAGGAAGTCTCAGTCCTTGATGGCAACTGTCGAAGGTCTGGTTCTGTGACGACCCCTCGCAAGCTCATCTAGGTCACGGAAATCCTTCTGAATCTGTGCAGAGCTCGATGTCAGGTCGACAGACAACTGATTAGAGAACCCATCTTCCCCACGTTCAAGCGCTCCAAATGGACCTGGTACCAAAGTCACCAGCTGCGTACGAAGCAATCCCCCTTCGTGACTTTGTTTCACATACCGAGATTGGCTCTGCCACTGTTTGATGCGCTCGTCCAGAAGATTGCAGTGTGCCCGTATTGCCCACTGAATGGGCGTGTTTGCCTTGCCACCCACGAATGCGAGTGGGAGCAACGCTCAAACCATGCGTTTTTTTGTGTGTGTGCAAATGATTACGTCTTGGCTTTTCGCCTGGCTGATCAGTTGGTCATTTACGCCACGATTACCTTCGTTCCACCGAGCTCCGGACCAAATGAATACATGTGCTGCGCTGTGCTATGACTTTTCTAGTTTAGGTCCTGTACAGAATGTCAAAGGTTTCACAGCATACTTGAATTGGGCTTATTGGTATTTGTTCAGTAGCCGGAACTTAGTGTTCATGATTTAGCTGGCGGTGTCAAAAATATCCTGATTCTACAGGCCATTTCATTTTCCATACAAGTAAATTATATCTAGAGCATACCTGGAGTTTCTGTGAGCTTTGGCGAGATCAATTGAAGTAGAAATGAGCAAGATGGCTAAAAAGCTGATTGCCCAGTTGTGAGCCGATGCTCAAGCCCAGCGTCTACCAACCTCCGGCACCGCCGAGCCATGTCACTTTTGTGTCACAATTTCGGGCTGAGTTCGAAGTTTCCCGTGTCCTGCAACGATGCCGATCTACTTGGCTACAACACAGCCTAAGGCCTCTACAAGTCCCATTCTGCTACATTTCAAGTTGCGTGGCCATCTAATTTGGGTAGGTAGCCCCAGTTCGAATGGAAGTGCTAGCCCTTCATTGTAACACTTGAGCCACTATAATTTACAGTGACGTCAATCAACCGAGGGCTGTAGTACCAAGCGGAGTTCGAGATCGGCATGTGTGGGTGATCATGACTGCAAAGTACAGCATGCTACCATTGGGTCAGACACACGGAAGCAGCATGTTGCAGCTTCCTGTAAATATCCACCGCCGTTCTCGGTCACAGGTTCCCTGCTACCCGGTGCGATAAAAGAGCGTTTCCAAGGCCGAAGCTACCCATCTTTTGTCCATGTATCTCGTCCTGCGGGTGATCGCCACGCTGGCTACGATCGCCTGCGTATCTGCCCTCTTGAGAGGCTTTTTCCGCAGACGTCGCCATCCCGAACTCACTGACGGCCACAATGTAGCTAACCACAACGATCGTAATACTCCCCATCACGACTCTCCCGACGCAGCATCGAAGATTCTAAAAGTCACCTTGGACGGGAAACATGGTCACCCAGAGCCGGGAGGTAGCGCCAGTGAGAAGGTCGAAGCGACTGTCGCCTCTCAAGACGTAGGGTCGCAAGGAATTCTATCCAACAGGATGAACCGCCTTTCCACTCGTGACGATAAGGTATGGTCCCGGATTCTGTTCGCAGGTCTTGCTGAACCTGACGGCGTAAAACATTCCACCTAGGACAATACGCCTCACCACCCACGAAAAAAGGAGGAACCGGAAGCAAGGATGGAAGGTGATCAACCTGTGCAGCCCAGGAAGGAAAAGGGGATGGTAGTGATAGAAGAAGAACATCTTCCGCAGCTTCGGATGGAAAGGGCACCAAGGGTGAGAATGGAAGTGGACGAATAACCTCCTCGTATCACGAAAGACTGACAAGAGAGAGGACTATTAGAAGCGCTCCTCTGCTGCTGACCGACTGCACTAGATGTATAATGCTTCTCAAACGTGTAGCTGTGCATCCTCTCGCCGCCCGTGTTCCTGTTACGTTCGTTACTTATTCCCATGATGGTGTCCGATTATCTTTTTCCCTCCCTTACGGCCTTTATTGACTGCTCCCGTTTTCTTTTCCTTTCCCTTGTCTGTTGTCATATCTCGCTTGTTGCTTTTCCTTCTTTGTCTTTTTTCACATGCTGCACTATCTCTTTGTTCACTTGCTCTGACACCTACCTCCTTTCACCTGTGACTTGTCATTGAATGGTATCACAGCTTAGTATCCTTTGTCTTCTCCCAAAAAGACTGCAAGGACGAACCCGATTTCCTGTGCCTAAAGCTGCCTGGCCCCGGCTGTCTCGTTCATCTCTTATCTGACACTTATTTCATTACCATCTAGGTCGTCCATCCATCCTCCCAGACTCACTATCCTTGACTAGTACCCGACCAATGGCATCGTACTAGGTAGCGGTGTGGGCCTGCTTACAGGGGCTTGCGCAAGTCGTTAAGGTTGAAGGCGACGCAACTATTAGAGCGACGGACAATTAAGCAGGTTTGTGACTGCAATTGCCATTCGACCTCACTGTGGATGAAAGATGGCACCGCGTGATGCAAGCGGACACTCATTAACGCGATTGGTGAAGAGAACGAGTAATAGAGATTGACGAGCCGAAACAAGGCTAACGATGGTGGAGTAAATGCCAGGCCATTGGTACTATTGAAAGTAGTGGACAAAGACTTCCTTGCTAGCGAAGAAGAGGTCCATGGGAATAGACCCGACTTGAAAGCCTTGAAAGCCCAAGCGTGGAAGCTTTGGTGGCATAGTGGCTAAACTGGCAACCCACGATTGACTGGTAATGACGCTGGAGCCGTCGCTAAAGCGGTACTCTTACCGTCGTGCCGAAATAGCGGCTAACCGGAGTGTCTGCTGACCCGGTGTACGAGCTGTGTATTCAATCTGCCATCTTCACACAGCACAGCCAGTGTAGTGGGGCCCTCCAATTTCGTGTCAGTTGATCCACGACTTCCGAAAAGTCTGTCCGTACGTGCAACTGCCTCCAGACATGGCCCCCCCCCCCCCCCTTTGACAAATTGATGGTGTTGAGTAGTGGCTGACATAAATCTAATGACGTTCGAGGTGCGAAGTTAGCGCCACAGGCTGAGCTCAGGCTACTGAGGGTCTGAGGGTCGTGCGTTAATCGGGTGCGCAAGAAAACAGCACTTGCAGTCATCCTGTAGTTGCTATTCCTTCCGAGGCGGAGATTGCCTACCCCCGCTCCACCACTTACCCCCTTATTAGGTACGACAAAAAGAAACGTTTTCCAGGTCAACGCTACCCAACCTTTTCCTTCTGCAGTTCTGGCTTTACGAGTGTCCCTCATGCGGAATACGATGTCAAAGATGGTACCTCCCTTCCTGAGGGGCTTATTCCACAGACGCTATCCCGAACCCACCAACGTCACGCCAGATAGTACCGTAACTAGCCGGAATAGCCGTGATACTCTTCCACTCGATCCTCCCGACGTGGCATCGAAGACACCAAAAGCCACCTTGAGCGGGAAATCTAGACATTCCGTGTCGGATGGTAGTACCGGAGAGGAGAACGGGGCAGCTGTCACTTTTCGGGGGTCGCAAGGTATTCCACTCAACAGGATGGACCACCTTTCTGTTCGTGAAGATAAGGTATGAATCCGAATTCTGTTGGTAGATCTCGCTCAACCTGACATCCCGCACCTCTCCATCTAGCTCGATATGTCGTCTCTGGAGATGGACATGGGAGGCAAACTAGTCCATCAGGAGACGCCGGTGCAACATCCCCAACTCGCGCGCGGTGTCTCTGAAGTCGGAGAGGTAGAATCGACCATCCTGTCCAGCTTAGTGGAGGGGCGCGACGACACGACAGCCGGTAGCCGGAGTCCTCTTGTCGGTCCAAACGCCACAGTACCAGTACGAGACGGACTTTCACAGAAGCTGTTTCCAGGCTGACTGTGCATAAATGGGTATTCAGCTCAATGGGATGTCTTCGAAAACAGATGACCAAGAGAGCGCAATTAAAGCACTGGGGAGCCACCTAGACACCTTTCCAGTGGACGGGAACGTGGCACGTGGCTCTTTTCAAAGCCAAGTCATTGAAAACGATGCCAGTCACCCGTTGCAGACGACAGGTGGCCCGAACCATCGGGTTCCCCCTGCTAGTGAGCCCCAGCGCGAGGTGATAACGATACAGGTAAGGAGCCCCTGGGAAAGTTTGTATTAACACTGACAAAGTGCTTGTCGCTCAGCCTCCACCCTTCGTCCGTGATCCAAGG
Organism: Pulveroboletus cf. rosaemariae; assembly: GCA_038089275.1. Taxonomy (NCBI): domain Eukaryota; kingdom Fungi; phylum Basidiomycota; class Agaricomycetes; order Boletales; family Boletaceae; genus Pulveroboletus; species Pulveroboletus cf. rosaemariae. The sequence goes on from JBBPKN010000623.1 coordinate 18,361, forward strand.
AAGAAGGTGCACCCAGAAGTAAGGGCAGGGAGTGATCGTCCTCCGCAGCTCGCTAAAGAGAAGGCTCCAAGAAAGAGGGTGGCAGTGACGGAAGGTGATCACCCACCGCAGCTCATGAAGGAAAAGGCCCCGAGGAAGAAGGTAGTCGTGGAGGAGGTACCTCCTTCCATCACGAAGGACTGACGAGAACATTGGGGACCGTGATGGACGCGACTTCGCTACTCACGGACTACAGTCGACGGGGTCGACAGCAGTTGCATCACAAATGCACGGCTGCACATCCTCTTACTGCCCGTTTTCTCATCGCGTTCAATTATCTTCTCTCCTTTGCGCCCTTTATTATACTTACCACTCCTGCTCCCTTCCCTTGGTATACCTCACCTATTCCTTGTTCTTCACATTTCGCCCAGCCTTCGTCACTTTATTTAATATGATATCGACTAGCTCTTCTTCAAGTAGAAAGGAAACATGAGTTGATTCACAGCAGTGCAACCTGCATCATCACTCACCACTGCTTGCATCACCTGTGTCATGTAGCGTTCTATTCACCCGTGCCTAAAAGTATATAAGGGCTCCTTGTTTAATCGTTGTCTCTAATCCATATCTTAGTCCCGTCGTCCGCTCGTCTGGTGAGGAACGACGAGGGGAAAAAGAGAGCGGGGACGAGCCGGGGTGGAAGCACAGTCGCTGTCCTGCGCTTTCCAAGGCGCCTCGCTCCTCATCACGGACGGATTGTCGTACGGGTTGAGTCGTTTGCACGAATCGCATTTTATAGCTCGACCGTGATAGTCGTCTTGAGAGTGAGGAGTCACACGCTCGGACAGGTGTTCTTGATAGGACCGCAAACGGTATCACAAAGCTGCCGAGGTCAGTCAATGTGGACATACGACGCACTTGTTTGTCGGTGTCCGTGCGTGAAGGCGCCAATGCGTCGATGGACTTGTACGAGCACCAGATAGAACGACGGCTTCGCCCAAATGCATCCCCAGAGACCGAGTGCGTATCACAGTCTGTGCTCAGCAGTTCTTTCGAATGGCGCTTACAACCGAGAAACAACAGGTCCCAAAGCGCTTGTTTTCCTTCCCACAGCATTCCAAGCCGACCCGACCGTCAAAGTCTCCTGCATCGTTGCTTCCTCATTTCCGAAATCTTCTGCCTCATGCTCGAGTTCATATAGAAACTTGATACATCCCACGAGGAGGGCGGATGGTTCAAGAAGGACCGTACACTTGGCAAGCGAATGCTCACGTCGGTTGCTCGGACATGTCGCGCATTCAGTGCATCGGCACTGGATGTACTTTGGGTGCGCTTGGACAGCCTAGATCCCTTGATCAAGGTCCTACCAAGTCGCATTTGGGCCAAGAAACACTCCTGCTTCATCGTTCGTCACTTCGGCCTTCCGCCTCTTATCCCTACTTGATGTCGTCCACGTACCACAGGTCCGTATGTTTATGCGCGATGGGCATTGGTCGACGTTCCAGAAATATGCAGTGCGCGTCCAGTGTCTCCGCGACCCTTGTCGTAGTATTTCTCCGTCGGTTCAACGTAACGTCATCACTGCCCTCGCACAATTCTCTGACGCTTCCCTCTCACTTGTTCCCAATCTCACCGAACTTGTTTGGAGCGAATCAGACAGTCTCAGCGTCATCGATCCGTCTGTGCCGCTTATCAAGTACTTTGCTGGGTCACGGGTGACTACAGTCTCATTCTTTCTCGTGTCTTGGCCAGTCTATATTTCTGCACAGGCCGCACTTGCCGATCTGCTCGACCTATGCCTATGTCCGAACGTGACCTCGTCTACCGTCATTCCCTATGCTACTCTCAACAATCACACTCGAGCGATCGGTGATATTGTAAATAAATGGTCTAACCTGCAGGTCTTGCACACCTGCGCACTTCCCCAGACTGTCATGGACGAGCTCGCGTCAAAGGAAACATCGAACATGCTCAGCATCAAGCTTGACAACTGTGTCACAGACGTCCACGTGGAACAGCTTCCAACCATGGTTCATACGTTTTCGCTGGAAGGAAGTAACGCCATGAACTGTATACGATACCTTCAGACGTTGCAAGGGAACCCAACAAATCTCCGCCTCCGTGTCGGCTCAGACGTGACGCTCTGTGGGACATGAACGCTCTCTTCGAAATGCTTCCTGTGCGTTTCGATACCATCAGGCTCAAAAATCTGACGATCTCACTAAGGTCCTCGTTCCGTCCCACGTTTCCGCGACATTCATCGTTCCACCTCGCAGAATCCCTCCTAGGACGTCTGTATGCGTTCTCATCGTTGGTCGCATTGGACGTGAATTCGTTCTGCGCCTCGCAACTGGATGACGCTGCGTACGAACGGATGGCGGGTGCCTGGCCAGAGTTGAAGAGTTTGAAGGTAGACGCGGCGGACGTGTCCAGGGCAAAGCCGATAGCGAGTGTTGGAGCAGTGATGGCAGTGTTGAGGTCTTGTCCGTGTTTGAATATTTTGCACATCGTGTTCGATGGGTCGATTCCACCACCGTCGTCCAAGATAATGCTAGATGCGGACAAGGGTACACAACGCGGGAGATTGGTGGGTGTAAGAGTGAACGTAGTGGAAGAGGGGATGGAGGTACCGGCATGCTCATATGGCATTTTGAATCAATATGTCACCCAGATCTACGTTGGACATTCACCAGTTGGAGAGGATGTGGATGGATTGAAGAACCTGGCATCATGTCTGGGAACAGTGATACCGAGGCTGAAGAGAATCCAATGGAGCAAGGGGCCACCTAGCGCGGCCGACGTGGTAAATTCAGAAGGATGGCAAATCGTGCAGCGCATGCTGATAGAAAATGATCAGACTTGCCCGTGAAGGTTGACGTCGACAAGTCTAGAGGTGCACCTGGATGAGAAGTTCGGCGTACTTGTAAGTTATGATATTCAAGGGAATGCTTGATTAGACCTATCTAGATCGCTCTCCCGTATTATATGATGCCTTTCCACTTAAGATTCGAAACCTCTCACCGACATGCGTTCGCGATGGCGTCTTCATGCTTTCTGCATACACACACGAGGAAGTCTCGAAGAAGGCTTGTGCGATGTCGAAAGATGGATCCGGGGTAGCAACAAAAAAAAGAACCACATCACCTCCGTCGCCAAACAGATCCAGTGCAGTCCCCGCCCGTTCCGCAAAGGAGAGACGTTGAATGGCTGAGATATGCTCGGCGACAGTTACGCCAGTGCGGCGCTGTGGCCTATAGACGACGATCCAACGTCGAGAGATTCGCGATGTATGTGCGGGTGCTGCTACCAGGCGGCTGCTCACCTGGCGCAGTTGGGTACGTCAGGCCATCGAGGCATATAGCCACTGAGCCGGGCACACAGACTAGGTGTAAGGTGTGTCGCGTCACTTCCATGTGCCGTTGTGGTTAGGCTCGGCTGGTATAAGACCAGGAGGGGGCAGGTGGGGCACACTCACGGTTGCAGCGTTCCACTGATGGAAGCCCTTGGGGAGTCTACCAGCTCAGGTACTAGCCTTGACAGACAGGATGTTGTCCAAATCTAGGAAGGTTCATGGCTGGGCATGTGTCAAATCATACGTGGATGTGTGAGTAGTGACTCGGCGCTAGACGGTGGATGCGAGTCCCAAGGGAATAGGATGGACTAAACGATGAGAAAGTGACAAGCTAATGGGCAGTTTGGAGAACCTCTGTTTATTCTTCACCGGCGTTGCCTCCTTGCGGGACAGGCACTACAGACAGACTACAATGGGCTTTAAGTATCAGCCCGGCTGCCAGAGAAAACAGGTGGAAGGCAAGTGCTATAACTCAGTCTCAGTTAGTAGTGATACTAAAAACTGGCGAAGACATACTGAAAGGGAGCTAGAGTAAAGAAACAAAGGGTCAATGAAGTACAATGAAGTACACAAAGGAAAAAAAAGAGCAGCAGGTGAAATATGATGACTGACAAAGGGAAAGGAAAGTCATAGGCAAGCAAAGGTAAAGAAGAAAAGGATATTTTGAAGGGTGCTATAGAAGCTATAGAAACGAAAGCAGACCTACTGAACATACGACTGGTGAGATGGTTCGCAGCAGTGCGGGCAGAGTGCAATGCCGTCGGCTCATCAAGTGTGCGCAGTTACTGATTAGATGACCAGCAGTTCTTACAGAGGAATACTGACACCTGGTGATGTACACGTATATGGATGCTAGTGCATTGCACTCTCGATTATGTAATCACGCCATCCACTCCCCACACCTAAGTGCACTACTCTGTGACTAAGTTACCAACAGGATGCTCTTTCAACCTGAAGAGTCCTGTAGACAGTGACTCAATGCCGAGCCTCGAACTGCAGAGAGAAGAAGGTTAGTACCATAGTAAATAAAGGGACAAAGGCGAAGCAGAGCGTGAAGGACAAGGAAGAAAAAGGAACGGGTAAGGTATATTAAAAGAGGGAAACAGGAAAATGAAGAACATAAAGGAGAGAAGATAACTGAACATGACGGGGAAACGGGTGACGAGAGGATGTACAGCCGTGTGTTTGCGGTGGAATTGTCGTCGACCTCGCGTGAACATAGTCGGTAGGTAGCAAAGAAGCATTCCTCACAGTCCCCAATGCCTTCGTCAGCCTTTCGTCGTAGAAGGAGGTTCTTCGTCCACTACTGCCCTCTTTCTTGGAGCCTTCTCATTAATAAGCTGCGGTGGGTAATCATCATCCGTCACTTCTATCCTCTTTCTCGGCATCTTCTCCTTAATGAGCTGTGGAGGATGATCATCTTCTGTCATTTCCGTCGTCTTTCTTGGGGCCTTCTCTTTAATAAGCTGCGGAGGGTCATCACCTTCCGTCACTTCCGTCCTCTTTCTCGGTGTCTTCTCCTTAATGAGCTGCGGGGGTTGATCACTCTCTGTCCTTACTTCAAGATCCACTTTTATTTGATCACAGGCGAAGGGTAAAGGCTGAGCGACATACACTTTGTCAGTTTCAGTATGATTTTTACATGTGGTGTCCATACCTGAGTCACTATCACCTCCGACTGTGGTTTAATAGAAGGAGGAATACAGCGGTTCTGGTCATCCACCATCGGCAACAGGAGGCTAGCATCGTCTTCAGTGACATGGATTTGGGAAGGGCCACAAACTGCGTTCTCCACTGGTGTCGCGTCTGGGTAACTCCCCACTACATTAATTGTGCTCTCTTCGTCGTTTGTTTCCGAAGGCATTACATCGATCTGAATAGAAGGATGATCTTCTTCCGTCCGTGTTGTCATCTTTCTTGGTGCTTTCTCCTTGATAAGCTGCGAAGGATGATCATCTTCCATTGATGTCGTCCTTTTTCTTGGTTCTTTCACCATAATGAGCTGCAGAGGGCGATCGTCTTCCATCACCATTATCCCCTTTATCTGAGCTTCCTCCTTGATGAGTCGTGGAGGATGATCATCTTCCATCTCTGTCGTCCTCCTTCTCGGTGCTTTCTCCATAGTAAGCTGTGAAGGGTCATCTTCAATTGCTATCGTCCTCTTTCTAGGTGCTTTCTCCACAGTGAGCTGCGGAGGGACATCTTCCATCACTGTCGTCCTCTTTCTAGGAGCTTTCTCCATAGTGAGCTGTGGAGGGACATCTTCCATCATTATCGTCCTCTTTCTTGGAGCCTTCTCACTAATGAACTGCAGTGGGTGATCATCTTCCGTCACTTCCATCCTCTTTCTTGGTGTCTTCTCCTTAATGAGCTGCGGAGGGTGATCATCTTCCATCGTTGTCGTCCTCTTTCTCGGCGCTTTTTCACTAACCAACTGTGAAGGGTGGTCTACCTCCATTACGGCCGTCCCCTTTCTTAGTACTTTCTCCTTAGTGATCCGCAGAAAGCCATCATCTTGTATCACTGTCGTCCTCGATGCTTTCTCCCTAATAGGTTGCGGAGGGTGATCTTCCTCCATCACTGTCAACCGCTTTCTTTGTGTTTCCTCCTTGATAGGCTGTGGAGGGTAATCATCTTCAATCAATGTTGTCCTCTTCCTTGGGACCTTCTCTTTAATGAGCTGCGGAGGCTGATTACTCCCTGTCCTTACTTCTAGGCCCACCTTCTTCCTTGGATTATGGATGAAGGATGAAGGCTGAGCAATATGCAATTTGTCAGCGTGAATACGAGCTTCCCCGGGGTACCTTACATTTGCCATTATCCTACTCCCTGGTGTCTCTTGTATAATGAGGCCTCTTTCACCATCCATTTCCAAAGGCAATGTGTCCAGCTGGATGCTCGTTTTTGTAATGTCAGCTCAGACACACCTATTAAAATCAGGTTCATACCGGTACTATGGAATTCTGACCAACAAGAGGATTCTGGCCACCCGCTGTCTTATCGTTCCTCTCTACCGCAATGAGCGGAACAGCCGAATCCAGCACTCCGATATCAGGGCAACCACGCACGGGTTGGGGATGTTGTACCGACGTCTCCTGGTGGTTTGAATTGTTCATTGTACCCATCGCCAAAGATGGCGTATTGGGCTAGATAGAATATATATGCCATTGCGCTCAGCGAGATCAGCTGTTGGAATCTGCATCCATACCTTATCTCCATGAGTGGAAAGGCGGTTCACCCCGCTGAGTAGGGTATCCTGTGACTCTACCTCCTGAGGAGCAGCAGCTGCACCACTCTCCTCATTGGCGCTAATACCCTGCTCAGAGTGGCTGGATCTACTCCTCAAGGTGGCACTTGGTATCTTCGACACCACGTCGGGAGGGGGAGTATCACGACCATTGCGGCTAGCTATATCATGGTCTGGCATTACGTCGGTGAGTTCGAGATAGCGTCGACGGCATAGGCCCCTCAGGAAAGTAGGTACCAGAGCGATTGTAGTCAACGTGACGATCACTCGCAAAACCAGGAGGTACATGAAGAAAGTTAGGTAGTGTTAGTCTGGAAGCAAATTTCTTATCGCACCTAATAAAGAGGCACGTTGTGAAGGGCGGTAGGCAATCTGTGACCGAAAGCCGCTGCGACTATGTACAGCAAAACTACGGCATACCGCTTCTGCACTGGTCGGACTCAGGCCCATCGCATAGCCTATGGCAGTGCCACAAACACAGGTTTAGTATCTATGACTTCTTTGCCTTAAATACATTGCATTGCCTACCAGAGAATGGGATGATACATTGAGGTGCGTCCAAACCCAAATTTCTGAACATGACCGAAGTGCCGACACTCAGTAGACAAACTTCATCCATCCCTCTCCTATTCTTTGTCACGAGCTATCTTGGCTATTCCTGCACTGTAGGCTATCGGGGATGGCAGAGACGTACACTTCTCTCACCAAGTCGCACGATACTCCCATGCTCGAGTGCACAGCTTGTTCGCATTAGTTTCTTTTGTATCACCTTGTCGAAGCTGTGTTTGATACGTACGTGCACCATTTCCCCTGATGGGGATGTTCTTTTTCTTGCCTTTTAACAGGCTATTTGCCAGACGCAGCTGGTGACCTCTACCATCATGATGCTGCCGCGCACTTTATGGATGCACAAGAAATCGTCCATTCCAGGCTGGGTGCCCTCGTTAGTCGAGATAAGCGCGAGCCATTTTATGGCTATCTCTTCGTGGTAAATGATGCGACAATGTAGCGCCGTTGTGTGTAGATTGAACATTGCTCACCGATATTTAAACTTTCATCCTCAAAGCCTTGCAGCGGAGACCAGTCGATCCATTTGGTTGGTGCCCATCACTATGATCACTCGTGCACACGAATGGAGCACAGATGTCCTTGCTATCTCAGGTGCGCCAAACCGGGTTCAAAAGACGTCTTCTGGGTACGTCCATTCTCGGACCTGGCATCAATTCATTGACCTGAACACGGCTTTGGAGAACGGTTATCGTGTTCCTGCGGGGGCAACCGTGTTGCCAGTGGTAAGTTGGAACCAGATCGGTGTTTTCCTTTTCTGGCCGACTGACGGGAAGCACTTTCCTTATTTAGTTCTCCGCACTTCTCGAGTTTTGCCTTGCAAATGGAGGCAAACGATCAAGCTGGTCTGTTGTCGACGGCAGCCAAACACTTTCGAGCTTAACACGATCCTTGATGACGTGCTCTTAATGTAGTCCTGGCAGAGGGACCTAACGCGACTGCCAGTCTCAACATGTAGTAGGTCGAACATCCTTCATCTTGGGTACTCCAGAACTTTGGATTCGTAGGGTACGATCATCACCCTTTCTATCCAATTAAAATTAATTGTCCCACCGTAACCAATCCCGTTTTTTTCCTCCATCCCACCAGTCACTCGCTTTGGGGAATTTCAGGAACGAGATCTTACTCCGATGCATAAATCTCATGCGACGCTTCCCGAGTCCATCGGGAGCGATGGCTTTACTTGCGGCCACTACAGTCTGAACAACACATAACGGTCGTGTAACCTTACAACTACACTGGTGACAATTTGAATGAGTTTGCTAATCTAAGCCTATTGTAATCTGCTTTCCTGACTGTTTCGCCACATGGGTCATTGATTCATCACAAGAAGCATTGAGGATGCGACACACGCAAGTCGTGTCTGATTATCCGAATTTAACGGTATGTCTCGATGACCAGGACAGTACACTACGCTCCCGAGGTATCGTCTGCGTCCCACATCACTACCTGAACGCGTATCTTAACCCATGTCCACCCCCTCCGAGTCTCTGGCGACGGCCTTTGTTCGGAATCCACCACCTTCGTTCTCGGTGGGAGTTTGCCGCAGCTACATAGACCCATTTCGTAAATGTGGTGACGATGGACACCAGACGTATGAGTCAAGCCTAGCGATGAGATTCATGTGCCCAAGAGCCAGCTTGACATGCACTGGCTAGGTTCCATTCACAGTGTACTTTTGCTTCTCCATTTCGTGCGTTCCCTCTTTACTGCTCTCACGGGACGATGACTCCTAGCTGATGCACATTCAAAAGTGAGACAGTATGAGATTAAAGATGACTGCAAGTGTGGTGGGTTGGAGGGCGTGTCCATGATACTTATCCAGTCTCATCTGAGGTCTGAAGTGTACCTGCACTTGTTGTTCTCGTGATCAGCCTCCCCCCTGTTCGCATCGGATGGAACAACGCACTGTCGTTGGGGTCTGCCACATCGAGGCCGATACCGAATTGAAATGCGCTGCTCGGTCCCACATGTGATCGATGAATCGATCACCAGCCACATTGGTTGCCTCCGATGGTCACCCGAAAAACAATATGATTCGCCATCCTGTGGAATGGATCACAGCCTCGCGGGCCAAACGGGTTTGAATCCAGATTGTACTGTGACTTTTGTCTGGCAGCCGCGAGTCTGTCGCACGGCAACATGGGATATGTTAAGAATGTAATGCCGTTTGGTCGAATTGTAAGGGTCCTGGATAGTATACAACCTGGAATGAAATTTCGTTGCTTGAAACGACAACGGTAGTGTACATGTCACTAGGCAGACAGAGTTTGTGCTACGAGGTGCAGACCGTCACTCAGGCCGGCCTTTACACTGCGGGATCGTGTTCTTCATTTGGCTCGATCCCGTTCAAGAGACGTCCTGCTTATGTGTGGTCGGAGTGTGATGCGACAAGGGAAGGGCAGCGGATGGCTAGCAAAGGGTGATCGCGATCGATGATTGAGAGTTCCTAAGTGCAACTTACCGAGAAATTCCATTCGTATACTCTGCCTCGAACGTGATATCCTGTCCATCTGCGTCTTTTGCAAGATTGAAATCAAGTGTTGCTAACATCGTCACTATGGCACACCACAAGGATGCATCGGCGGCGCGCAGACCTGACTACGATGAGTATATGTATGGGCGGTTAGACCAACGTGTGGTGCATAGTTACTCACCAGGACATACTCTCCTCCCAAAGCCAAATACGAAGTCAGGCCTGTCATCAGTTAACAACCCTTCTGCATCTAGAAACCTCTCGGGGATGAAACACTCTGCATTGAGGTATCGACTTTCGTCACGGGACATTGCCCTGAGAAAATTGTAAACACTTCTGCCCGGAGAATCGAACAAGTGCACCCATTGCACACCAGATATTTCCAATGACTGTTGCTCCTGTCGAACAAATGTCATCATAAGCATGTCTTATGAACGTCAGAAATACCCTTGGGAATGTAGAAACCGTTGTAGATATCACTTTTTGTGGTAGAATGTGGAACACCTTTAGAATTATCGGTAACGTTGTTTGGAAGAATTGAATTCATTATCGCACCAAGAGGAGCAAGTGGTTGCCATCTCAGCGTTTCGCGCAGAATCGCGTCAACGTACGGCAAGGACGATCTGTCATCAAATTCGGGTAATTTGTCGGTCCCAACAATGGCATCGATTTCTGTCTGCGCACGTTTCCAGATATTGGGGTTCTTCACCATTGCAAGCGTGAAAGCTATCAACGATGAGCTTGTCTGTGATCTCCGTAAGTCTCTCATTCATCTCCCAGGACGCGCCACAAACCGATTCTACCCAACCTATGACCAAACCATTAGTTTTACTACTGACGACCCGCATACCCAGAACGTACCCAGGAAGGCACTCGAAGAGGCATGTTTAAGAGCCTTTTCGTATACCAAACGATACGAATCATCGAACTTCTCCATGCGAGTAATATGGTCTGATACCATCGAGGGGTTAACATCTTCCTTGGACTCGTAAGGCAGTGTCAGATGTTTCCAGGCTGACTACAATCAAAGGGGACGAGACTTACCATACGCTCCTTGACGTACTGATATGGTGTCTCGACCATCTCAACTGCCAACTCACGGGCTACCCTCGCTTCGCGCTTGATCCAAGACCCAGGAAGCCACTCAGGTATATGCAGCACTTTTAAGCGATGTTGACCGAAATCGTGATTCAAATAAGCTAAAGGTGCTTACAAAACGGGAACATCTTGAGAAGGACTTCCTTCTCGGCCATTAACGCTGGGAATGAAGCATCGACAAAGTTGCTGGTGATGGATAGAAACCGGTCATTCCGAGAGCTTGGATCATAGTCATACACAGAACACATCGTAACCGCGGCAGCAAATCTTCAGGACAATGAGAACATTCAAAAACGACACAGATCGGATTGGATCCCCCTACGTCAAATAATGAGACTTGTAGTCGCTGGTATTGTCGATAACATCCAAGATCATTTGGCGTGACTTGCGGAGTTGCATCGAATGAGAGCTGATAGAAGCGTTGGCAGAGAATGTCTCGTGGAATATTCTCCGACACAACCGCCAATGTTCACCATATTGCGTAAAGCCAAAATTGAAATCGTGTCCGTACCTAGAAGTAGACGAGTCAGTGTGTGGTCTATCAAAGGATACCTCGCTGGTCGCGGTTAAGGAGAGATTTGCTCACGGATCAACTGTAGCTATGAAAGGACGATTGGAGTAAAACTGTGATCGTTTCTCGAGTAGCTCCACTGCATGTGACACCGAGTTCAGGACCACGACATCCATGTCTAAAAGTCGGATGTATATTATATCACCTAAGAATTATTAGGATCATACATTCCGGCTCTGCACTAGCGTACTCACCATACTTGGCTCGCCATTCCGTATAGGTCTTGAAGGGTTCCTCAGTGTTAACAGAGAGAACACTACCCAAGAAGGGCAGAGGGGTGGGGCCAGGGGGGAGAGAATACCCCTTCCTCTCGACGAGACTCTGAATGAGTCGCCGAACCACCTCGACAGACGCAACAGCGAGTGGGACGAGTACTGCGAGCTGAGTAGTTGAAGCGGACCACGCCATCCCTGCCGTAGAGGCTACACTCGGCAACAATCTCTACCCCCAAGGACACTATTTTGTATCCATTAGGGTATTCTGTTTAACAGTCCGAACTCAGCTAGATTTTTTTTTCCGGCCAAATTTGACAGAAAGAGGAACACCAGGGTCGATAGTACCTGTCGACAGCCCTATCAGGAGGGCTAAACGTCCGGTTTTTTTTTTTGACTCGGAGCTCAATCCTTTGGCAGTCCACCTGATGTGTCGGTGCAAGCGTGAAACACTTCCTATGTAGCGCGTCTCTATTACCATGGTCCGCCATAATCCACCTTTCTTGGTCGCGTTCAACCTGGTGAGAGGCACAGTTGGCATGGAGACACCACCTTCAGCTGCGGGTGCATACAGAACGGTTTTCATCTGTCCAGACGATGCCGATATTCATGAGGGTGAGTGGACGTCAGCTCGATGGGAGTACTTGGTACAAACATCAGGCTCACTTAGGCGACACGTACTGTAGCTGGACAGGTAATGAGTCAACCATAGTAAAGAGTCACCTCCATAAATACACACCACATCCTCACTGTTCCTTATCCATCTTGGTGTAGAATGTGAGTATATAGCCTGTAAATGCTCAGAAAAGAAAACAGTGTGATTTGAACTGGTAGTAATTGTGTGATGGAGTGATCTTTCGAGCAGCAAGACTATTTTTGCGTCATCTAAGCTATTTTACTAAACCCTTCTTCATAAATCGGCCTGGAATACCACAGTTTCTCTGGAATGCAAGCTCGGAGCACCTCAAATGGGTTTTCAAAGGCGTTCTGCAGTTGGTACATAAATGTAGTTTGATTTAGGTGGCTGCAATTGAGCATCACTCGGACATGGGTACAACAAGACTAGAATGACACACTGATAACAACAGATTGTGATTAATGGCTCAACACTCCTCCACCATGTATACAGACAGCCCACAACAATACATTTGCTTGATAATACCTTTGCCAGTCTAAATGTAATTTTTTCAAATTTTTAATCTCATGTTATGAGTAATGTCTAATGTCTAATTGATTAATGTGACACGACCAACGCGACATGACATGATGAACCAATTGTTGGTACTGTTGGTGGCGACGCTGAGAACCTTGACAGGGCAAAGCTAATCAAACTAAGGACTATATATATGTCAGTGAAAGGTACTGTAGTGTACAGTGAGTTTATGCATACCTCAGTCGGGACGGAGAAACGACTGAGGATGCAGGGAAAAATGGAGTGCGGTATTAAAGGTAAAAGCGGAGCTGTCATATGCTAATATGTTGGGTGGACGACAAGGGATCGGAACTGTCAAGGTGAAACGGAGAGCTTTATCATACCATAACCAACAAAAGCCACGACAAAGATTGTCGCTCAAATTACCAGCCGCTACAGATAGAATGTTCAAGCCGATGAACCAGCGAGGAGACAATGGGGACGAAGATGATCTTTCGATGATCGATTCCTCCTTATTGTAGGCAACGGCAATTTTCAAGACTCGACTTCAGCTTGGGTCGTTTCCCTGTAACGGCCTCCCACTGGAGTACGTTCATAGATAAATACATAGCTCATGGACAGTCACTGTTAAAAATATAAGAACACCACCATTAGATATAGAACTAGTTTTCCCTTGAGACGGAATCAAATTTTTTGCTCTTCGAGTAACAGGACGTTGTGCTATTGAACCAACACGTTTCAGTGACTCGTTACCCGGTCATTCACGGTAAGGATAATTCAATTATGATACGCGGCGCAGTCAATGTGTTACAGCTATTTTCGAAATGATGCAGAAAACCGCATTGGCTGGCCGCATGAGGACCAGGGCAAGAGCACGCGCGTGAAAGAGCAGCTCGTTATTCAAAGTGGCGAGCAGTTACACTCCCTTCTCCTTGCTCAGATACATTCCAAGTCCTCACGCAGCCTTGTTTCTGCGTTGTTTCGAAAGCAGTCACTTATGAGTATCAGATGGCGCAAGTGAAAGTGGGAAGGCAGAAAAGCTGCCCATATATTCCCGGGGCTACCATGATCGACTGGTTTGTATGTGAAGCGACAGATCACGGACGCAAGATGGTTTTCCTTTAGTCAACTCGAATTAGTTTGCACCACTTGAATAACTGTCGTGAGCAGGGATAACAGTTACCTCTAGTGAGTCTTTCTGTGTCTGCATTTCATTTTGTTGCAGGAGGTTGAGGCTAAGCATGACAGTGAGGTCGGCCATCACAAACGTATGGTTGCCCACTGAGTCCTGCAGGTCAACCTGTCTCATCGGGATTGGTCAGAATGGATTGAGACGTAGTGGTTGGTCATCCAGCACGTAGGCACTGGTCGTTGTTATGGTCTTTTGGTGGTGGGTCCGAAGATCTGATCAGTTCTCAAGTCGAAATGTGTTTAACTCCGTATCAACAAATGACAGCCAAACAACCAGTGTGAATAAATATCGCTAGGTCAGGTCGGGTTAACGTTACCCATTGTGCTTCAATGCCATGACCATTAGTGCACATCTATCTAGACCTCTCTTAAATGCCATCATCTCGAGATCATTGAGGTCACCTTTGTGTGGCACACCATCCTGAATATCGATACGCAACTGTCCCTCGTACACCCCTGCAGCAAGGTCCTACACCCTTTTCACCTTGCTGTCCCTGGTCCCTTCGATGCGATCCTCTGTCACGCACCGTCTGCCAAGCGTAGTCCTGGCTCTATGAAAGCACTTTTCTTTTTCCCTTCACTTCCTCACCGAATAACCATGTACAATTCATTATTTGGTTATAGTGTACAGTCCGCCGGAATCGGTTATATGACATAGCCGGCCAGAGATGGTCGGAATGCACAACTCGCCGGAGGATACATAGCCCCCTTGGCAGTATATAAACCCCATGTCACATAGTGTTCCCCACCTTTGGATTTCTTTTTAAAGTGCTCCCTTCGAATGCTTCGTGGACAAGTTTGTGTCACTCTAGACTTGGTCCATAGCGACGAACATGAGCAGGACCAGAGGGATCAAAGCTGGTGACGTGCCGGGCTCGGGCTCAGAC